>JAQFZF010005041.1:0-10168 GCA_034695365.1 Enchytraeus norvegicus
TGGTTAAATCCGCCTAATATTTCAAAAGTTATTAAGAAAAGAATAGTGTATCCGGTTTTACCTGGACACAGTGTATAATGAAATTGTCAGATAGCACCTTAAATTGCCTCATAATGAACCGAATTGTGTTGAAATTAATTTCTATAATTAAGATAGCGAGTTTGAATTATGGCTATAGTACGACATAAGCCTAATTCAATATTCATTCGAACGCCTAAGCGTTCTATTTGAATTAGGTCTATATTACGACATATTCATATTCATTTGAATACGCCTAAGCGTTCTATACGATAATAGGCTACGTCTAGATTCTAGACCTAACGAATTTAATCATGGATAATTATAAATAATTCACAACTATAATGTTATTACAGAGGTCCCATAAAGAACTGAGATGGACAAGATTCATCATCTCCAGTAAAAAATTGCACACTCGCCTTCAGAAATTCCTCCCTGCTCAAGACTCCATCTTTATTCTCATCCAGACTTCCAAAAGCCAGCTCAGCATCTGCAGGATTCATCCCAAGGATGTCTAGAAACTGACGATATTCCGCCACCTCGATCTTTCCATCGCCATTAGTATCAACCACGTCGAAGAAATGTGGATAGAGATTCTCTGCCACTTCGGCCATTTTCTGTTTTCCAAACTTCCTCACAGTATCGCAGTAGACTTTGGCTGTAATTGGTACAATTCCCGCAGGTTCCACAAAATAAGCCAACCAAGCCTGAAATTATAAACAAATCATATTATAATTTAATCCCAGGTTAAGACACAATCTATGTGACAGATTGGACTCTGCAAGTACTATGGTGTTTTACTAACCAATAATTACTGATCCAAAACACAATTGGATAGATGGGAGGTTGGATGGAATCCGTAGATTGCTTGCCCGATAACAAAAGGTCACGGGTTCGATTCCCAGCCAAGTCCGTCTCTGACATTATCCTTAGATCCGGAAACAGATGCTAAACTTAGCCTAGCTTACAGCTTTTACGCGTTGCATGACTCAGTAGAATATCCTTTTTAGTTGGCATTCGAACCACCTTGCAGTTTTCGGTTGACCTATTGGTAGGCTACTGTAGTACTGCGCATGCCCATAATTCATATAATAAATTCATACACCCTATCCTCTATCTCACTCTTTAACGAGCATATCATCGAGCAACCCGAAATGGTGACTTTCATTCTCATTACCTCAGCTATGCAAGCCATATAACCTATAGGGTGAATTTTAAAATATACCCTCCTAGCGAAATCGCAATGAATTTGTCAAAACTCAAGATTTTTCAAATATTTTAAGGCCTTCTTGAGGAGGAATTTGACATCTAACCTCAAGTTATTTTATATCTACCGTATCTACCTATTAATACCTTTATCGATATATTCTCCCTGATTTATTAGTTTACTATAAATAAATTCATACCCCTCGAAAATATTCTCGAAGTGCGTTCGCCTGCTCCTCCGGACATTTACCTATTGCTAGGTATCTGTCAACAATACACTCAACCTCCACCAATGATATCACTCCATCTTTGTCCAGGTCCAAACGATTAATAAAGGTGGAGATCTTTCTCTCCCAGAAATCTCCAAAACATTTTTCCTCTACCTCCACTTCCTTTGGCGAGGCCTCAGTCTCTGTATCCTCTGATCTCTCACACATGTTAGATAAACTGCGATGATCCTTATTTTTATTTAGTGTGCTCTAAATCGACAAATAAGCAATTTAGTATAATTTAAATTTACAATCTGTCAAATTTGACCCTAGGTTTCGTAGCTGATACCGCTTCAAAGCGTTTCAGTACACATGTGACAAATTTCATTGATCTAGCAAAAAAAAGGTCGCCACCCCCACCTATGATCCAAAGGATAGAGGGCTTGGTTTACCATATTCAATTGATCAATGAGGATTTAAAGTCCGGTTCTTCACTCTGATGTCAGATTCGGACTTTTTCGTTTATTTTCACTTGTGACTGGTCGCAAATGCTAGTTTTCTTGCTTAGTTGCTGTTTCTTTTAATAATTTTAATCACACTATGATTAATCATTTCTTTTCCTTTAATAAAAATTAGAAAGCGCTTCAATAGCAACCAGCGCTGATATATGATTAGCCTTCCATCTTCCAAGCACCGATACGCACCCGTGCTCAAGGGTGCCAGGGGGTAATTTATCGACTGAGCTGGGAGGGAATCGTTCCCACGCCTCTAGCCATCACTCGATTTGGAAGCAAGCACGCTAACCGCTTCACCAAATCCCCGTCGGCATTGAAATACCATTCTTTGAGTCTAACAATCCTAGTCAATGGTGGATCAAGGGTTTATTGAGAGGAGGAAGTATATGCATTTGTATCTATGGGCAGCTTAAATCGATCGGGGGCGAGTGCAAATGGAGGAGCCCAAGGGGACCTGACTGTCAATTTCCGGAGACGATTATCAATCACTATCCGTTTCACTTACCTATTTGCCAAATAGGTAAACGAAACGGATTTAACCCACTATTCTTCAAATTTTTCCCTCGACAGGTTATGAAACGGATCGTGGTTGATAATCGTCTCCGTAAATTAACCTTCAGGTTCTCAAGAAAATTGATCTAAGATCATCTCTCCATAAGAGTAAGTTTATAATTATCTCGTTATTAAAAAATTAGTAGCCAATGAAGAGAGTTTTCTAATTCAATCCATAATATTTCCAGAAATTATTAGGAATGGACCGGATAAAATTGCTACTTCCATTATTGAAGCGGTTGTCTATGAGTGTTTCTGCGTCATATAGGGCCTACTGTATGTTGACCTATAGGCCTATTATGTAGAAAAAATAAGCATCAGTCTATTGCAGATTTTTTTGTATAAACTGACGATATATGTTCAACATATTTAAACAAATTACAGGGGCCAAAGTACAGTTGTATAGTATACGACCCTAGACGCACCAGATAACTTCGTCAGATTATACATGTATGAAACGGACGTTTAACCAATATTGTATTGCATTGTATTGTATTCCACAGTAGGTCTACATATATCTATAATAAATAAATGAATAATCTATATCTTAACCTATCTGTCTCATTAACTGCGAAATCTGGAACGCGCAGACTTCACAGCTGGGCCTATATATTAAGATACAGTATAGGCCTAGGCCTATGATCATAATAATAGCTTAGAGCTGCTCATCAGTTGTTGGAAGATACCAAATCACATGAGCATTGTGGCTGATTATAACATTATTATATTCATTTATTTCTTGATATCTGTCATAATGCAGAAATCTTGCAAAGAATTTATAAAAAAATCTTATAAGAATCTTTCCCGTGTTGATCGAGTCCGGGATATTTGAGAATAGTCCAACCGATAACTGCACTTGTTTCGTAAGAGCCGACTAACGCAGATACTGAGGAAGGCGATGAAAAACCACCTCAGAAACCTATATTTTCCTTGATCAAAGGCATCATTTTAGGTGTGGATAAGGCAAAGCCTTTGTGATGAGACGGACTTATTTGGTTGGTCTATGGTGTGCTCATAAAAGAACGAGATAGCTGATTGTGTATATGAATTTTTGAGTTGGACCTGCCACGTGGCAGAGCACTGGATAGATCTATAGATAAGAATCTTAATTTGTTTTCGTTAAAATTACAAATTGCGCAATATGCTACAGTAGGCCTATATTAGAATAGGCCAAAAATATACAATACCTGACAGGATAATGCTTTCAACCATGGGAGTGGTTCTACACTTAGGCCCTATACATCAGGCTAATTTCTATTACAATAGCTTCTAACCAACTAATTAGACCTTCATGTACCCTCTCCTTTTTATCCGCATATTTACACACAT
Source organism: Enchytraeus norvegicus (assembly GCA_034695365.1). Lineage (NCBI taxonomy): Eukaryota > Metazoa > Annelida > Clitellata > Enchytraeida > Enchytraeidae > Enchytraeus > Enchytraeus norvegicus. The sequence goes on from JAQFZF010005041.1 coordinate 3,830, forward strand.
GACATACGCACATGCTTCTTTCCTTTCCTAGTTTGCTGTTTCTGTATTTTTCACCACTCCATGATTAATCGTACCTCTTTCTTTCTTCTGCCGTACCATTGCCCGAATCATTTGCTTCAATAGCGAAACTCTAAAATAGACCTACACTTAATGGTATTGAAGTGTGAAATAATTAGGCCTAGGCCTATGTATTAAATTAGTTATACGTTTAGCAATGAATTACAAACCGATAATTCAATAAATGCTTGTGTTGGATCCGGGGAAACTTGAGAAAAGACCAACTGAAAACTGCACATGTTTGTAAAAGGCAACTAACGCAGATATTTTCATACTGAGGTATTGGCAACGGGAAACCACTTCGGAAGTCAGAATATATAGGCTAATCCCAAGAAAAAAGGCTACATTTTGAGTGTGGTAATGGCATGGCCTTTTTGATGGGATCAACTTGATGATCGATGGAGTGCTCATAGGTGAGCGTGACAGCAGACTGTGCTTCAAAACACGTACCTTGGACCTGCCATTTGGCAGTGCACTAGAGAAGGGGAATTCAATAGATTATTAGTCTCTTGAACACGCCTATACTATTTATAGAGACATTAATGATATTAATGTCTCTATATTAGCCTACTTATAGACTTGATATAAATTTAATATTTCTAGCTAAATTTGAAACTGTAAGTATGTTGTGACATAGACTTTAGAATCTAAATCAATAAATAAATGTAACATTCGAAGCCTTAATAGAATTTCTATGGATAAAATGATTCGTATGAAGAACAATTAATAATTATTTGACTTACTGATTTTATATGAGATTTAGATTTGTTCACGTTCAAACCAAAAGTGACTCTCAAGCGACGTTTTGACATTCAGGTCCGGTCACAATGCCCTTTCTTTCAAATCCTGGCCCACTACTCCTCGGCCAATAGGATCCTTCCATATTACTCAATGTTTTTCATCCTTACATCACGAAGCAGTTTGAACTGGTTTCCGACTATGGAAATGGTCATTTTAGCCTGTACTTCTACCCTGCACTCGGTCCTAGTAAATCAACCCTCTGTTTCCATTCTCACAATGATATATCGGTCTACTTTTCAATTTCTACTGTACATTCAGAAGAACATCAATATCAATCAATCAATGTGGGTTTAGCGCTCGTTTCATAGTCTGACGACGATATCAGAGACAACATAATATTATACGGTATTCTATTACACCATAAACGGACTTTGTATTAATAGGTTACTGAATCTTCAAAATTTCAAATGCTGGTGGAATTAGCATTAACACTAATTCCACCAGCTTTTAAAAATTTGGGATTCAGTTAATTGAATAGGAATTGAAAGGCCTACTCTAATCATGTAATTAATATAACTGACTCACCTAATGACTCTCACCATTCTTCAAATTTATTTGAATCCATAATTATGATCGGTATTGCCGATAATTTAAATTTTATCATTTGTCTACTTTTGCGACACCCCTGTCCTATGTAGATTAAGCCAGCCAATCGGATGCTTTAGTAAGGACGAGAGGTTTCTTTATTACTTTTGCATGCTCTAAACTGATTGGCCTAATAAAAATATGCAAATCAGAATTTTACTCAAGTGAATTTAAGTTTTGCAATAGGCCTAGGATTAAAAATATATTAATCTTGATTAAAACAATATTTAATCTTGATTAAAATATTTAATCCTGGATAATCATTTTTGAATCTAATCAAGTCGTCCCACGAAGAACCGATATGGAGAGGATTCATCATCTCCGGTAAAGAATTCCAGACTCGCCTTCACGAATTCCTCCTTGCTCAAGACGCCATCTTTATTTTCATCCAGACTGCTAAATGCCAGCTCCGCATCTGCAGGATCCATACCAAAGATCGCCAGAAACTGACGATATTCCTCCAACTCGATCTTTCCATCCTCATTCGTATCAACCACGTCGAAGAAGCAAGGAAAGAAATACTCGATGTATGGTACGAGTTTCTCCTTGCCGAATCCTCTAACAGTTTTACAGAAGAGTTCGACCGTAACTGGCTCAATTCCCGCGGGTTCCACAAAGTACTCCGTCCAGGCCTAAAAATATAAAACATATTTATAGACTTCCGTTCAGTCAATCAATAAATGCGAAATTGACGTCCCTTTCATCATCTGACGACGACATCAGGGACGTTTGATGCATGCTATGCAGGTCTCCGCCGGATGTTAGATTCAGCGTTAGATGAATCAATCAATCAATCAATAAGTACATTCATATAGTACATAGGCTTATTTTAGTTCTTAACATTAGTTCTTTTACACTTGTTCTTTCATATCTGAGCCTTATTAGATACTACTGTTTTATAGTCAACAACAATTCATAGGGTAGGCCTATTGATACATTTATCGATATACTCTCTTTGATTAATTTATCCTAAATCTCACTCAGTCTCACTTTTTCTCTAACTCTAACTCTCTGTCTCACTCTTTCTCTGACTCTCTAACTCTCACTCTGTTTCACTCTTTCTCTCTGACAATCTAACTCACTCTCACTCTTTCTCGCAGCGTCTCTCTCACTCACTCACACCCGGAAGGACTTGAGCATTATTAGATAATGCTCACTGAGACTGAGATTGAGTGAGATTTAGTGAGTCAGAGAGAGAGTGAGACAGAGTAAGATTTATCCTATATAATAATTACCTCAACCTGTTACGCGCTACGTTTCTGGGATCAATTTCTGACTGAGACAACGCACCCGTAGCGTATTGTAGGCCTGCGGGCGTGGCTCATATTGAAGCTGTCCGAGAACAATTGTGGGCCGTGGCTAATTGTTGGCCAATTGTTGTCTGTCTGCTGGTTCTGGGTCACTTACTGTGTGGGGTATAGTTTGATGTGCAATGTTCTGTATCTATGCGAGCCTTTTTAAGGCTTTTACTACCAGTAATGAATAAGTTCTTACCGCACGCAATGCTTGTCGTATTGTTTTCGCATTCTCCTCGGTACATTTGCCCAGCTCCAGGTATCTGTCAGCCATACAGTCAAACTCCGCAATAGATATCACTCCATCTTTATCCATGTCCAGTCGGCTAACACATGTGGAGATTTTTGCTCTCCAGAAATCTCCGAAGCAGTTTTCCTCTCCCTCCACTTCCTGTGGCGAGGTCTCAGTCTCAGCATCCTCCGATTTCTCATACATGTTAGACAAAATGTGATGATCCTTCTTGTGAATAAAGGCGCTGTAAATAGACAAGTTACCAAATATATATAGGCCCTATATATCTATCTATCTAGTGCTCTGCCAAGTGGCAGGTCCTGGGAGTCCAATTCCTCCATAACCCTCTATCGCTAACTTTTCCTTTCTTGACATCATATGTTCCACCTTCTTTTAAATCATCTAACATTCCTATATGGCTTCGTCCTCGTTCTTTTCTTCCATCAAACTTTCCTTCTATAATCTCCTTCATACCTTCACCACGCAAGACATACTCGAGATACTACTTGATCAACTAACATCAGAGATTATTTTGTGAGCATTGATATGAAAAATAAATATTATTAAGTGCTATAATTCTTTCACTATATTTAACGTAACTAGTTCATGACAGTTCACTTACCTCGTTGTATCTCTTATGCAGCTTTGTGTACTCTTCTTTAGTCTCTGCTTTAGACTCCTCTTGTCGAGCCACTGCACAATGTACAATCAATCAATCAATCAATCAAGCAATCAATCAACCAAATAGTCAATATGAAGCATCACTCTAATATTGTAAATAAACACGGACTATCAAGCAGCATAGAGGCATAAATCTAATTTAACATCAGTTTCTCAGCCAGAAGGCTCATCAGTGACGGGTGAGGCCTGACATTTGAACCGACAAGAACCTATGGAACCTGACTCAGATGCTCAACCACAGAATGTGCCACTGGCTCAGCATGGCAGTCAAATACTACAAACAAAAACCAGTGACCTGTTGGTCCGTTGCACATCCAGCATGTATCCGAGTCAAAGTCGGCAATCCTTCAATAGATAGCAGTCTACAAGTACCCGGCTCTCAAAGAATCTGAAGAGCCTCCGTGATCTAATGGCAGCACTGAGGCCTCTGAATCATGGGGTCGTGGATTCAAAGCCCAGTGAAGATTAAGAGTTGTAAGCCATGGCAAGTTACTTTACTCTCCATTGCTATAATAGTAAGCAGTCGGTGTGCATTTACCAAGGCACGCTCTAACGACTGCTCTGAATGAGCCAAATTTGGAAACGAATCTTGGCAATCTCACATCTGGCGAAATCAATAGCATATGCTATTATAAAGAATCTGCAGCCTCATACATAACAAGCATGCATGCCAGTGACTAGGTCATCCAGCTGAGACAAGACCATAGACAAACAAGAGTACACGGCAGACACAGAGTGATTGATTGATTGATTGATTGACTGCTAGCCACTTACGTTGATCCTGAGTGTTCCTGACCTTGACCTCCAGCCTCCTCACAGCTGCCTCTAGTGACTCCACCCTGTGGGCGTGGCTTCTTCTCTCTTCCTCCGCTGTGTCCTCCGTCTCTAAGTACTTCTGTATACAATACAATATACTACAATACAATATAATACAATACAGTAGATAGTTTAGTGTTTATCTCATCATCTGTTGATGACATCAGGGACCCCTCAGATTGAGGCTCTGTGGTCTAATGGACAGTGGCTTGTGAAACATGAGATTACTGGTTCAATTTCAGTTTTTTAGACCTTTGAGTAAATTTGCCTCAAGCAAGCTGCTTTACTCTCCATTGCTATAGTATCACGGTAGCAGCAGTTAGTGTACCTTTACCAAGACACGCTCTGGCGACCGTACGCCAAATTTGAAAACAAATCCCGACTATCTCGCAATCTGGAGAGAGCAATAGCATATGCGGTTACTATTGAAATAATAATGTTCATCAATGCTATACATCTCAAATTCATAAAGGTGCATCTCACAGAATAACATCTCTAATGGTTCATGGAACACGGAGCATTTATCCATAATACCGACAATAATAAAAATAGAATATCAAAGGGAAAAACTTAGTTTTAAGTTTTCTGCAGAGAGAAGTAATGCTCAATTAAAGAAGTAACCCTCAAACTAGACTGAAAAGGAAGTGACAATGTGTTCCACATGGTCGGTGCATCAAAAAATCAAAATCAAATCAAATAACGGTTTAGCGTCCAGTTCATCATATGACGATGATATCAGGGACGTCTCAGACAGCATAAGTCACACCAGCTGTCAAAGAAAAGATCACCATAGAAGAACAAGAATATCCAGACCTGCTCAGTCATTCTTCTCAATTGTTTCTCTTTGTCGACCTGTACCCGTAGATTATTGACTTCCTCTCTCAGTAGCTCCGCCTCCACCTCTTGTTCCTGCTTCTCCTTGTACGCCACGTTCAGGTTCTCCAGTATCGACACAATCTACATCAATCAGTAAATTAATGAAGATTTAAATAATTAATGACCAATTTAGGATGGTAGAATATTTAGTGTACCAAGAAAGATGACAAAATACATTTCCAATAAGTCTAAATATGACAATTTTTAAATGTCCAAATATTTATAATAATTCCACAGATGGCCTGCTGAGTGTGAACAAAAATTTAAAATGCATGTAAGTCTGAGCCATTCACTTGAAGAATTAAAATTTCAAATGAGAATACATGAAGGCCTGCAACGCAGCTGACATTTTGAATGAGTTACAACTAATTGAATATGAATAAACAAGAACCTGTGGCATGAGATTCTTGATGACAGCATCTCCGTAAGTACCAATCATGAGCTCAAACTCTCGATAGATGCTGTTAGCTAGAGCCTGAACTCTCTCCGACATCGCTGAGTGACTAGTTGAGTGCAGCTCCTCCTGAGCATTGTACAGAACCTCTGCCATTGCACCCCACGCATGAGCTGAGGGAGAGAGAGAGAGAGAGAGAGAGAGAGAGAGATAGAGACGAATACAGAGACTGAACTTCACTCCAACAGATCAGTCGTTCTGCGTACAGAATTATACATATATCAATCAGTAAATAACATACAGTTAAATTCATACAATCAAATAATCAATACTCATAAGAACAGTCAGTCAGTCAATAAATTTCACAGTTAATCAATCAATCATCCTATGGATTAAGTTAGCATCGTTAGGATAAGAAATCATCAAGATTTTGAACAGACTTTATCAAATATTATGAACGCAAGCTACATGGTCCATTATTAGGATGTATGGACACTTTATTATATTCATATAACAATTAAAGAAAGCTGTAAGAACGAGAATTGATTGAAGAAAAGATAATAATATAATAAATAGCAATTTAGAACTTACAACATTGGTAA
>JAQFZF010005042.1:0-10168 GCA_034695365.1 Enchytraeus norvegicus
CTCATTCAACTGTTAAACAGTGTTACAGTTAACAAGATGCCCATTTTCCAAATGTCCAAGGCACATATTTCTCTTCAGATTTTCTATCACACTCGCTAATGAGCATTGATTGACAAGTTGATCACATAATAAAGACTTGCTATGTGCAAAAGTGCATCTAAAATGTAGTCTTTAACATGGACAAATTATGTATAGGCCTGTACCTAGTGCTATTTGTATTAATAATGTCTTAACTACCGCCCTCTTTATTATTTTTATTTATTTATATTTTTCGTTTTTCGGCCGAGAAATAAATTTCTTTTTTCTTTTTTTTTCTTTTTTGGCCGAAAAAAATATTCCTTTTTTGGTCGACCTCTAATCTACATCCTAACTAACTGAGCATTTGAAATAAGCGTTCAAAATAATTCCATAATAATCCTTTTAAATTAATATTATTTACTCTCGCAATAACAAGAGTTATCGATCGTCCTATAATAATTGAACAAATTTACTAAGAGGTTTTAAGGTTTCCTAGGAGACCTTTCGGTCATCGAGCAGGACACGCGTCGTTTATGCCAAAATGAAAAAGTGTCCTGAATGGAAAAAATAAATCGGAGATATCATCATCGTCATCAGACGGCCATCACGTCCCTTGTGGGGCCTATCTGCAGGAAACCTCATCTAACCGTCTTACCAGATATCAATCCTCCATCGAGCTTTGAGGACACGCCAAACATTAAAGAAAGAAAACAAGAAAAAGGTTTCAAGAGTCTTGTGAGTCCTGAAAATGGCAAAATCCTCATATTATTAATATTCGGAGGATTACCATGACTGGGATCCACTCATGGACTTTCGTTCTTAGATAAGTAAACTATTTATTCCAAAACTAACATAACTTCTACAATTGAGATAACACAATAATATAATTCAAAACAGTTGAAGAACAAAGTTATAATAATAATATATACCAATACTTTGAAATCAATATGAAGAAAAGACAATTTAAAATTATTGATCATCTCATGCTGAAATTAGAAATGTCTTGGAGAGCATGTGTGATACTAGCTGGTCCAACAAAATTCAGCTAGCAAAATTGAAATGTTGACAAAGAAAAGATGAAGGATGAGAAACTAACATTTACTTTAATTTATTAACCAAAAAGAAAAAATATTATTGAGACATATTATCTGTTATTTATTTAGAACTTGAACCGAACTTACCACATGTGGGGAGAATTTCCTGTCGTAATCTTTGAAGTTGACCACACCCCCCTCACCAGGGGCGCTTGAGTAGGCAAACTGTAACAGCAAATATTATCATTCATCAAATCAAATCAAATAACGGTTCAACGTCTTGTTCATCATCGGAAGATGATATCAGGAAGAACACTTATAGTTCAGGCCAGTTAGTCAATAGTTGGTCTAGCTTGTATGAGTTGCGATAAGTTTAGAAGAAATTCACTATTCAATATTTGACTCAATCAGCTTATTCTATAGAAATCTTCAATGCTGCAGTAAATTAAACGTTAAGCAAATTAATATTTAATACCTGGAAATATGAAACATCTATTTCTTCTAAACGTTGCTGGCTAATTGAGTAGTATCTGCACACTCGAGTAATGTACTAAAACACAGTCTAGACTAGAGCTACTATTATTACTAGCATTCAAACTAACTGTGTGATGTAAGCAGCAGCTGATCTAGGAATTTTTGAGAGGGGGACCTAAAATAATTTTTGCATACACTTTTTTCGAGGGGGCCTGGTCAAATCAAGGCTGATAGGATCCAAAATAGGTTACAATTTTATGTTACAATTGTATGGGTCAGATTACAATAATATTAAAATCAAAAATAGTAAACTCACCTGACGTTCAGTGGCTTGCTCTGAAGGCAGGTAGCTGAGGTCAGCGGTAGTGAAATTGAAGTAGCCGGACTTCTTTGGCTTCAGGATGACAACGTGCGATACATTAGATCCACTGGTGATTGCGTTGAACACGGTTAAGGTAGCATCACAAAACAATACATTTATACCATGCGTTATCCTTTATAAATACATGATGGTTTTCGTCTGTTTCATCATCTGATAACAATATCAGGGACGTCTTCAACAGTACAAGCAATACTAATTGATCCACTCAAACTAAATCAGCGAGTTACAAACTTGTGTCTAAAGGAGAATTGGAGTCAAAACTGGTCAAACACGGTGCAAATCCATTTATCCATAAAGCCACCAATACTAAAATTAAAAATATTAAATATTTCAAACAAGATTACGAATGTTTAATTCATTAATTACAGCACAGGGCACAACAACACTGAGCCTAATCGATCTGATGAGCGTAAAATTCTAATTTATTTAACAGCAGCAGAAGTAGATATTTTTAAAGTTTCACGTTAGTGCTGCAAGGCCTCTGGTTACTTTGTCCATCAATCTACGAACACTGTTTTGGATGTACTGCACATTTTGTCAAATGTGTTTGATGACGAAAAAAAAGGACAAAAAATTGAGATAAGTCTGCGAATTAGCAAACCAGACTCGTAACATAATTATATTGCACTAGCAATCCGAGGCTCGCCCGTCACTGATATCTCCGTCAAGAAATAAAACTGACGTTAACAGGCTTTAGCCTTTTTAGCACCTTACCCAATCATTTTAAAGAGATCCACTATCTGCGCAAAAGATTAATATAACATGGCAACTTGAACTGGTACACTCATACAAACAAACATATGCAGAGAAATTTCTTAAGGTTTATACAGAAATCTTGCTAGCATTCACCAATTTTCCACAAAATTCTCAGAAATAGAGGCTTGAACTGCAAGATAATGAAAGTAGCCAAGGATACGGTCCAATACGCTGCCACTTGACGCTGAGGCTCCCCTGAGAGACTTCAAAATCCTCCGCGGCAAAACTCTTGTCTACCAGCTCCACGTCTAGAGCCGAGCTGTAACAAGAACAAGCAACAACAATATAATTTCTTTTCCTTCTGTCTTTTTTTTACCACCAATGGTCCACTATAGTTACTGTGTTCAATGTTCAAATCATGTGCATGCTTTATTATGATGTATATTATTCAGTGACTTTACAAGGATGCAAAACCCTTTTTGGTGCTCAAATAAATAAATAATTAAAAGCTACACTAGTTATCATTATAATTATTATCCGACGAGCAACCGTATATCTCTACACATCACAGACATATATGCTAGCTTCCTTTCTTTATTTGATGAGGAAATGACTCGGCAATGAAGATGGTAGCATATTTTGCTGCCATCTTTAGAGCTCTTCATCTATCTTTAGTCCAGGGTTGCCAGGGGAAAAAAATAATAAATAATAAAATAAAACCAGAGGAAAAAATAATTGTATAATATTTTTCTATTTGTATAATCTCACATATGACAGAACACACATGTCAGTTTCCTATCTTAGTTTCTATTTTCGGTATTTATATTAATTTTTGCTCTCCATGATTAGACGTATCATTGCCATTTAGAGCGTACAATGCAGTGAGCGCCGATATCTACTAAAGTACCAGACACCTGGGGTTATTCTTCTTGTTGACCTGACCTGGGATCGAGGTCTTCTTGCTTCGGAGGACGCTTTAACCACTCGGCCATACCTCCCTAATGATAATGCTTGTCTACCAACCTTTCTCCTACGTTGTACACATCGTACTTGACAGTCAGGTCCTTGTCCTCCACTAGGAAACGGTTGAGGATGTTCTTAGAGGCCAGCAGTCTAGCGCTGCTGCTCTCAATACTGGACGTCACGCAAACCACCGCCAGCAACACCGCACTTATCAATAGAACCTTCATCTGAAAGTAGTGATAAATAAAATATAATCCTGGTAACGGCGGTCCAAATTATTACTGTAGTTAGAAACTCTTGCCTATTGAATATTAAATTTTATTTCAATTGCTGTTAGGGTAAGGTGGGGTTTGGGTTAGGGTTAGTCCCCAACCCGAACTTTAATCTGCACTATTTGTGTAAAATACAAATAAATTGCGACCTAATAATATTAATTATTTGGGACCACCGTTACCAGGGTTACCAAATAAAATATAGGACTATACATATTGTCTGATCAGTAATCACAAGGAAACTGTCAGCATGTTTCAATTAAGCTGTCAGTATTTATCCATAAAACTGTCAGAATTATCAATAATACATTCATCATTCGTAAAGGTGCATCATGAGTCACTATTGACTCCTAGGTTCCGAGCTGATCCCGATCACTAAGCGATTGCAATATGATGGCAAGGTCGCCAGCCCCACTATTGATCCCATAGGATCATACACCAGACCCGTGTTTACATTCGAAATCTCCTGGAGTAATCACCTACTACGTACTAATTGCTTCCAATTTACTGATTTTTTGAAGGGATAAAGGACTTGATTGGCCCGTGTACAACACTGTACATATATCCCAGATTTTACACTCTGATTGACCCGATCTGGAATCGAAACTCCGACCTTCCACGTTGAAACTTAGGCAGATAATGCAAGCGTGTTTACAAACTAAGACACGGAGACATTAACCACTAAGTACCGGTACCGGTACCCAAAAAGGTCAGTTATTTGAGTACGCATCCAGGTGTCCGAATTCTTAATTTATCCGACCCTGATCTGGAACTGTCAATCAATATTTTAGAATAATTATTATGGGCATTCATCAGGTTTAGGGGTCTAAAATCGGCCATGGAATACCGGTACAATCTGGCCGATTTTCTCCAAATTTGCACAGATAAGTCAACTAAATTTAGCGCTAGGGTTGGGTTTAGGGCTTGATAAAGGATAGGCTAACCCCGGGCCCCAAACCCTACCATGACCCTAACACAACAATTGAATAAAATATGACGCATAAGATTTTAGACCCTAGAACTCAATGAATTATGCTCTGTAACATACGATTACATATAATTATTTAAAAAACCTCTTAGCTTCATCCATTCAAAGTCTATGCTATCAACTGAAGTGTATTGTACAATCAATTAAAACTCAATTACAAATGTAATTTAAGCAGGATATAAATGAATACAGGAAATAAAAAAATTAGGCGAAACACTCACATTGTATAATTAAAGAGACAAATAGTCAACATGAGCTGCCAACGAATCAACCGGAAACACGTTCAGTATGTGAACGCTGCTTAAAAGTGAATCATTGAAATTATCGATCAGATGTATGATAGCTAATCAGAAAAAACAACGAATCAGAAATTACCGGATCGGATGTATTATAAACCAATTAAAACAACCCAAATGCACAAATTACCGTCCCGTAACCAATCAAGGAAAACCCCGAAGCCAAATTAACCAATCAACGTAAATCGTCAATGTGCCGTATTCAGGTCCTCCAATAAGATGGCGTTGTGCTGAACTAGGTCATCTAATTAACATATGGCTCCGTTTATTAGCATATGACCGCTGATTGGTCAGCGAAAAACCCTGAAGCCAAATGACCTAGTTATAACCAATCAGGAAAACCCCGAAGCCTAAATTTATGATAAATTATTGAGGTCATCCAATCAGGTGGCGTTGCACTTCTAAGAACTCGGCACAAGTTTTTGTTTATCTTTTGTGTCAAAGTTCTAATGGTTTTAATATAATCTTTAATTTAATTTATTTAATTTAATGTTTTATAAACTTTTGCCTAATTTTGCCTAATTTTTGGTTAGATTAGGCGAATAATAATCGCATCAATATTCAGGATTATCGTCAGTTTGAAGTTTTATAAGAGTTTTAAGCAAATTCGGATTAATCAGAAAGCCGATAATTTTGTTTGAGTGGCTGTATTCACTCCTAATTTTGTTATTAACATTTACCGAATTTTTTGTTTGATTAGACGAATAATAATCGCATCAATATTCGGGATTATCGTCAGCTTAAAGTATTATAAGAGTTTAAATAAAATTCGGATATAATCCGAAAGCCTATGTTAGGCAATAATTAAGTGGCTGTAATCATTCCTAATTCTGTTATTTAACATTTGTCTAATTATTTGTAGATTTGACAAATAACAATCACATCAATATTTGGGATTATTACGAGCATAATTTTAAACAGTTATTTATCTTATTCCGATATGGCCGAAAGCTGATGTTAGGCAGTCACAGTGTCGTTGTGATTCAGCACACTGAAATGGATTATTCATATTATCCATTAGCTGCTCTTAGCTGTCTGCTATTTTTAGCTTTCTACAAATACGTCAGTCCAGCAATCTCCATGTATTTCTTTCCGGTCTACATCAGTCTTTCAGAAGCCAAGCAGATTGAATGGAATACCAGGTTAGTAGTTTGCAATATTGGATAAATTCATGTTTTAATGACAGTTAGGCATTATCAGTAACAGATTGGGTGATGGCCCGAACAGGTCTGTGGCTTTTTATTTCAAAACTGATCGGAGTTCGTGCTATAATGTACTACCAATTAATAGAATATAAATTTATCGTAGCCTTGTTCTTATCATTGTCCTGCATTTCTTTCTATCTAGTGCTCTGCCGAGTGGCAGGTCCTGGGAGTTCCTCCATAACTGTCTATCGCTATCTCTTCTTTTAATAACATCATATTGTCTACCTTCTTTTAAATCCTCTTACATTCCTAAATAGCTTCATCCTGGATTTATGATTTGTTAATTAATTAGAAGCAATCTGCTTTCACGCGGTCTTATTTCATAGTGCTCAATGTTTAATTTGACGATGTTTGATGTTTCAGGGATGATGGTAACTAGTATTTAATTTCATATTATCTCTTCTTTAACATTATAAATTAACCAGGGCTGCAAAACTTGTTGGTAATCCTGGTAACAACGGTCCCAAATTCTAATTTACGTCCGATTTTCCTGAAATTTACACCAGAAGTGTAGAATGGCCATACAATTAAGTGCACCAAATTCAGAATTCTATCACTTATACTTTTTGCTATATTTATAAATAACTTGCGCTTAATAAGGGACTTTTTGCTAGGATTAGGGTTTGGGGTGGTGTTAAGCCTAACCTCAACCCTTGCCCAAATCATAAAATAATATTTTTCACCAAACACCCTAACCCTAGAACTAATGCTAAAATCATAATGATTATTTGCGACCGCTGTTACCAGGATTACCAACTTGTGTACTATATATTGAAAACTCAAAGAAAAACTAAGAACCAAAGAAGTAGAAAATGGTAATTTTATTTTTGGTTGTTTATTTTCAGGACGAATTCCACGCTGCATGCGAGTATTGTGAGTGTGCTTTGTCTGTACACACTGATAAATGATGATCGTATCAGTGAAGACCCCGTGTGGTTTGTACTGCCCTCTGTCACAAGTTACAAATTGTTGTATTGATTGTAAAGTATGTGTCACTTAACAATGGTGAGGTTTCGTGGTCAGGTGGCTGTACAGCAGCCTGTGAAACACCAGGTTGCTAAATATTTCAAAGTCAGTTTTGGAGACCCTTGAGTTCTAAGTCTTAACCAAGCTGCTTTACTCTCCATATTTATTGCTATTTACTTTAAAGCAGTCGGTGTACATTTATCAAGACCCGCTCTGGAGAGTGCAACTTGCTATCTGAATTTATAAACGAATATATATGCTATCTATCTCACCATCTGGCGAAATTATTATATTTACAAGTATACATGTGTCTAATAAAAATATAATTATTTATAATTATTTATTTATATATAATATTATGATAATTAGGTCATTCAACATCAGATGCTTATTTAAAACCCATTTTATCAGTGACCATTTGTACGTCAGAGATTTGTCTTTGATCGGCTCGACTGGGAGTTGTTACTCAGATGTCATGTTTGAAAGTCCACAATACTACCACTTAGCCAATGAGACTCACTATAATAATAATATTCTTCAATTTTCCGGTACCAAACATAGATGAAAACACAAATCTCACCTTTAAACTTGTAGAAAAAGTTTAACTTAATAATATATATATATATGTTAATTTTGCTTTAGAATTAGCATCTACTTTTACTCATCGGCATGACCTATCTTCAATGTATCTATAGAATTTGTTGGCATCTGAGCTAAGACATGCTTGGTAATAAAAACTGCACATGTGCCATTCAGTCGCCTATTACGACTCGTGTGTCGTAAGAGGCGACTAACACAGATGTCACAGTCACAGTGATGGGCTGAGTGGATAGCGAGCGCTATGATTTCTGTGTACGTGACCGATTGGTCGCTCAAATTCTCGACAGACTTGCAGAGGTCAAGATTGCCACTTTGGTTGTGGTATATGGTATGTTAGGCTAGATACCCATCATTGTTCAATGCGCTTCTGAGCCTTCGTTAAGAGTGTGCTATATTTATGAAGGTTTCTGATTGATTGATTGGTTGATTGGTTGGTATGTATTTTCAGGGGCGATTCCAAACTAGTCAAGTATAATTGTGCCATTGTTGTTGGATACATGATTGCAGGTAAGAGATCTCACACTCTATTTTATTTTAACGATTAATGTGAAAATAAATCAGATCTTGTCTCTCATCCGACTGTATTCTGTCCTATATCCCATAAATGTACTAATAAATTTAGAGCTGTCGATCTAATTAGTAGTTTGCTGAGAGTAAATACGTGTCTATTGGGTAGTATATATATGTACCAGGTACATAGTTTTTATGCAAACTAAGAAAATATATAAACCTACCAGGCACCTCCATCGTCAGTTTCATGTTTTGGTAGGAGTCACATTCTTTAAGAAATTATTGTTCCTACTTACACGGAGCCGTGTCCTGATTAATGTGACGTATTACTCTAAAAATAGAGCGTACATAGTTTTTAAGCAAACTAAAAAAAAATTATAAACCTACCAAGCACCTCCATCGTCAGTTTCGTGTTTTGGCACTAGTCGCATTCTTTAAGAAATTATTGTTCCTACTTGCACAGAACAGTGTTTGAGTTACAACCATTTGAAAAAGACGGGTCGTCGCATCGACCCAAAACTTGACCGGGTCTTAACTTTTGACCCGTTGGTCCGATTTTTGTGAAAATAAAAAATGTGGAGTTTTTAGCCCAAAATTACTATAAGTACCAAATTTTATTAAAATCTGAGACATGAGGATGTTAACTTAATTTTTTCTGGATGAGCTGACCTGGAAGTAACATCTAGGAAAAACAATTATTAATTTAAAGCTGAGTAACAGAAGTTAGCTTGTTTACTGCTTATCAACTGCTTATCATCCCTAGTCTAACTTTTGAATGAAATGAGATCTCAAAGAGGTCTCAAAGACCGCCGCACGGGAGTGGGGGGATTGGGTCAATGTGAGTCAGGTTTAGGTGGCAAAAATTACCAATGTTGTGCGGATGCCCTTTTTGCCTGATAATATAAAATTAATAGCCTTTATTTGGACCATTGTGAGTAGTTAGTGGGTCATAATTAATTATTATTGGTAGTCCCTATATTTGTTATCCTTTTGCATCTAAACTTGGCTTCATCTTGGCTTTAAAAATGCATTTGAACTACAATACATTATAAGCAGTGCATAACATCATATTGTGATGTTCAATAAATTAATAACAACTGATGTATAAATGTACAACTGTTTTTCAGACAGCATAATAGTGTTGATTCACTACAAAGTGATGGGGGAGTGTATCTACTTGTTTCATCACATGACCTCTATCTATGCATTCTACGTTGTTATGGTATGTTTGCTTCATTTGTTGACATAAATTTATATCTTGTCATCTAACAATATCTCTCTCTCTTGTGCACTGCCTAACGGCAGGGCCATGGCATAAAGCCGTGTTGTTTGTATGCCATATTTGCTTGGAGAGAATTTCTATCATTTTAGATGGATTCTCTGTCATTTTCATCACTTGAGTCTCGGGGGGGGGGTCTTATTTAAAAATCGTTCTTCAACTATGGATCCATGGCTTGGCGATTCAATATTTGACCTGGACCTTGAAGGCTTCGGTCTTCAATGAGGTTATTACGTTCGGTTCCTCACCCGAAGACGATGTCAGGGACATCTTGAGGGCCCAGGCTTTGACCTTGATGAATTATTCAAGACAAAACTCGATTTGATCATGCTAAAGATTTATACATAAATTATAATACACTCCATGTGCATTTACTGTATAAATTATTTATACTTAAGTTGATGCATTGCTTTATCTATTGCCGCCAGAGTCTACCCACTGTAATTTCTAAGCTCTTTTGTTCTAATGATGAAGTTCATTTCTTT
>JAQFZF010005043.1:0-10168 GCA_034695365.1 Enchytraeus norvegicus
AAATTTTTTTGTTCCACTTCAGCAAAATTCGACCCCCCCCCCCCCCCCCGCAGAAAGTCCTGCCGACGGGCCTGGACCTAAAGTCGCCTGATCCCTGTTGACGTGTTGATAACACAATTTGCTTATAAGAATGCGGCGATTTTGATACTCAGCCGCAGTCGTCTCAGACGTCATGCTTGGACGCTGAAATCCAACACATATCTCGTTTTCTCTTTTCATTCAACTGTCATGCATCCATTAGAGCTGTTTTTTGTTGGAGACAAAAATGTTCAAGTTATGGACCCTTAAATTTCATACACCTGTACATTTTAATACTTCGCTCGTGTTATCTTCATATTATAATTCTTATTATTGATATAGCACTGCAAAACATTTATTTTTAAACAGCGTAATGGATTTTAAGTACAAATTACTGTATCAATAATTTTAGCATTATGTTGAAATACATACACTCGGCTGAGTCGGCTCCAAACGTCGTTTGGAGATATAAATTAGCATCGCATAAAGAGGCTGTCAAATGACTGAATACATTATACTAACGTTGTAACAAGGAAATAAGTAGACATTCATTTGTGGTGTAACACATTATATCGCTCGCGTTTTATTTGTCGTGACCGAATAAGTCCAGGTAGATACACTGTTCTGTTGGCAGTGAACAATTGAACATACCATATTTGTAGAAAAATATCATTACTTCACAGTTACAGTTACTGTAGGCTTACATGTCACTAACGATTAGTCTATATTGAAAGCTAATGTGTCCGTAATGCTATATAGACATGTCATTGGCTAGCTGGTTAGAGCAAAGCGTCGTTTACTATCTGGATTCTGGAATTCAAAAGAGAGCCACAGAAGCACAGCAATCTTGTATTATATTTTATAACTTTATTGTAACTTAGCGCATCACATTTGACATTAAATTAAATTAAATTTACAATGGAGCGAGGTGGAGAAGTATCTGCGATTTGCGTTCAAATCACAAAGTATTCCTGCAATTAATTAATTAACAAGACTGATGTCATCGACGTAGGTGAGGTCACAGGAATGTAAGGCAGCTAAGGCTACAGCTTATATTCATGCTCATGTTCCCTGACGATGAAACGAACGCTAAATTTGCATTGATTAGTTGATGATCAATGGCTTATGAAGCCCTATATACATCATACAAGTAAATATAATTATATTCTTACACATAATTAGTAATTAATGGATGTTCCACGAAGAAATTTCGTGTTACAATTAAATGTGATTTGTACTCATTCAGAGACTGAGAAGATGTCATTGACGAATAGAAAGATGATCCTCTCACCACCTCAACTCATCTTACTCCTCCTGCTCTATCTCCCCCTGTCTCACCAAGATCAGCTCCCGGACTGCCCCTCAGGGTGCAGCTGTGAGGCCACGGATACTCTCATCCCACCCCGCACGGACTTGACGTGCTCCAGGTGTGTGGAGCTGTGTGGAGAGGCCTGTCTCCAGGACTCCTCCACCTGCAGGACTTGTGGTGGGGTGGAGTCTTGTCGCCAGTGTCGTGACAGTCAGGGTGGGGGAGGTAAGGTCACGTGTTCGGGGGCAAACATTCGTGACGTCAGTAGTGTGACGTTTAGTAAGCCCGTTATACAGCTCGATATGAGTGATAATCACATCTCAAATCTAAACAAGAACATCTTCAGCGAAAGACTGCTTCAGCTTAGATCTGTCAGCTTTAAGTCAAATAATATAGTTGATATAGATTTCGACACTTTTAGAAAGTTACGATATTTGGAGGTTTTAAATTTGGCGTCGAATAATCTCGCTAAGATTAATTCAGCGACATTCAGTGGGCAAGATTCTCTGCAGACTTTGGATTTATCGAGCAATAGATTAACAACAGTTGATGGATTATTTCTGGCTGATATGAACCAACTTTCTAGACTGGATCTAAGTAATAATAGTATTAGAGAACTAACGCGTTCTTCCTTTAAAGGTTTATCAGGATTACGTAACCTGCTCATTGCTGATAATTATCTGATCCAGATCGACAGACGAACATTTAGACATCTCAAGAATCTCGTGTATTTGGTTCTCAAAGGTAACAAAGGATTAGGAGGAGGGCTTGATACGAATGGATTCCATTTTCACTCAACATCGACATTAACTTATTTGGATTTATCTGAGTGCGGGTTGATTGAGGTGCCTCGAGGTTTGCCAGAATCAATCAGGTACCTCCAGCTGAGGAGGAACAACATCACCACGCTGACGAGGAAGAGTTTCTCAGAGTGTCCACACATCTACACACTCGTTCTGGATGAAAACAACATCGAGTCTGTGGAGAACGGAAGTCTGGAGGTTCTGGATAAGCTCCAGCAACTGTGGTTCAATAACAACCGTCTCAAGGACATTCCACTGTCTCCTGGACCAAATATGGAAAGATTGCTCGTGGATTTTAATCAAATACAGCAGATTAAAGAAATTGTTCCAAAGTCTTCGATGAGTCAGCTTAATACTTTGTCAGTTATGGGTAACAATATATCGTATATTTCACCTCGTGCTTTCATACACCTCCCGTATTTGGATACACTACAATTGAGCAACAATAGCATACGAGAACTGCAGGCTGAAATATTTTCTAAGTTAAGTGAACTTCGCAACTTGGATCTATCAAATAATCCTTGTGAAATATTCCATATCCGCTGTTTCTCAGGACTTCGTTCACTGAACGAGCTATATTTATCATACATGTCACACAAGGTAAAAGTAAATGATCAAGTTTTAAATGATATCGTAAATATTAGTCATCTTGAGCTGGATAGTAGTCCGCATCTAGCGTCCACTTTGTTTGATTCAAACTTTGATTCCGTGGCTCTGCCATTTATACATCCAACACATACTGGAGAAACAAGGAGCAGAGGTAGACGTGAGGTAACTTTGAACAGGATTTTGCAATCAAGACGTTTGCGAAAAAGCGTGAACAATCAAGACGTTGTGCGTGAGGTAGTTTTTCCTAATTTATCAGATCTGAACGTTAGAGGTTCATCACTGACTTCTGTTAGATCTGATTTATTGAGACTGATGCCAAGTCTAAAAACACTTCGGATAAGTAGCGATAGATGGCACTGTGACAGAGATGTAAGATTTCTCCGAGACTGGGTGAGGTCCTCGAGTGATGAGATGAGAGTGACTGATGGGGATAAGCTCCAGTGTTCCACACCTCTGCACCTCCGAGGTCGTCAGATCCTTTCTCTCACTGATGAAGATCTTCACGTAGATACTGGAATAGAGAAATTCACAACAGCAGCAAAGCAATACCTAGAGACATCACCTGCTATAACCACTCATCTGACGAGCGAACCCACAACAACAACAACAACTGCACCATCGACCACTAGCGGCCTTCCCACAAGTCTTCCATCCACCACAGAACAAATGACTACATCAGTATCAGTATCTTCTGCTGCAGCAGATGTGAGTAGAAACTCTAAAGCAGTTGTGCTACCATCTACACCAGAAGAAAATCCACCGGATCCGAGCACTGTTGTTTGGATCATTACCAATTATAATCTTTCTAAAGGTGAACCAGAATTGGATAGTTTTCTCTATCAGTCAGATGACACAACAATACGGCGCAGTATCTCGCCCAAAGAGGACGATCAACCACAGAAAGAGAACCTTGAAGCCACTTCATTGCCAGGCCTTCAAATGATTTCTTTCGTCATTCTAACAGTAACTATAACAGTTATAGCAATAGTAGTTCTCATCGCTGTTATTTTATTTCTAACAATAATTCGTCCAGCTCGTAAATGTACGGGAACTGAAATGCCTCACTGCTCGACCAGCTTACTGCTAGCTAAGAATCTTCAGTGCACTGATCCGCTAAGTAAAAATCGAACCAGCCAGAGCCAGTCTCTTGGAGCCATCCACGGTATTCGAGATGGTTGGTGCACGGAGCACGGGAATTTTGATCCAGGCGTGAGGATGAGTAAATCCACGGTGGATATAGTATCGAGGATATCATGTAAGGACGGTAAGATGAATGGTGTCACCAGCGCTGATGTGCTAACATTGGTGCCGGGGAGGGATATGAATCATGAGGGACCTATGCGCGTGTATAATTGGGAGGATTTCTAACTTACACATAATTTTATATCACGTTAGCCTGCATAAGTTACGTTCTTCATATGCTATTTATGTACAGTGTGGATGTTTATTAAATTAAAGCTCGTATATTTTAATTATTTGAATTATTAACAGCCAACATTTACTGTTAGGCTAATATTCAAGTACCATATCTAATGCGTCAAGAATGGCAAAATCCAACACAGAAATATAGATCATAAGGTTCAAGAGATAGAAAAATACAAAATGGGTCTAATAGGATACGAATTCAACGTCCGTTTCAGCTTCTAATCTCTAAAGAAAGTTTCAGGGGCGTTGCATAGGGGCGATTTCAGTTTTCAAACCACACAGATAAATGAAATAGAATATCCGTTTAATTCCCAAATTGAAAAACGCAATATGTTAAAAAAGCTGAAATTAATGTCAATAAAGGCTTTGTCAGGATAGTTTTTTGATCGACCAACAGCGTTTCTGAATATTTAATTGATGGTGATGTTGGACTATAGGCCTAAATCAATAAGAGTTTAGCATTCAATTTAGTCTCAATCGTGTTGATCTTATACCTATGTGAACGTGTTTTCTTTGAACCAGTTAATTCGTGTTCGCTGTTCAATGTTCATATTCTGCGAACATGCTCTCTGAATGAAGCATTTGTAGAATATATAGTGTCTTTTCTGTGCATCAATCTACGACTCTTTCGTCTTTTGCCAAATGCCGTATTTTTTAAATTTATTCTCAAACTGGTCTCCTTTTCAGTTAAAATATTTTATGGCGAATAAAGGAATTGTCGACTTTTGCAATGCAATTTAAATTCTGTCAAAATTGTCGCAGACGTTGCGTTATCGGTAAGCCTAGAGGCCCACATGTGCCTTTGTAGTCATATACATTTCAATAGACAAGAAAAGTTCAATGTTAACCCGTCTTCGGTAGCTATAATGGGACGAGATAGGAAGAATTGCTAGATCTCTATGTTCCGAGCAATTATTTTGAAATCGGTAAAATCCTATCAAATTGGCCATAAGAAAATTAGTAAAAATAACTATTAACATCTTGATTTCGTAACTGCCAAATTTTGACGCCCTTGTATGGTCTATACATCAAATCCTATGTAATGCGTAGGCCGGACATTTGATGTTACACAGCGGTCAAGTTCTTTGAGTTGACAAATCACCTTTTAGGCATATAAGCTGTTCCTCCGAACACATTCACACAACTTGTATTAAGGTGCATGTAATATTATTCATTTACACAAAAATGTAACAGTATGAAGAAAGTAGAAGTTTGGCCGGAGATAAAAACATGCGTTATTTTTTCAGCCTCGGGCCACAGGCCAAGTCAAGCGAGCAAAAGTAGTTAAATATATAACGCATAGTAGGCTTACGTAGGCCCGTGCAGTGAAGGCCAAAATGCCTAAGTAGGCCTCTTCTCAACTGATAAACAGTTGCATTGCCACGATAGTAGGCCTACAGGTCTTAATGCCTTCGTGTCCATGCAACTGTATGCTGTGCAGGCGACTTCGTTCCCATCTTATCAATATATGAAGTTTAAACTTAAACTGTTATATGTAGCCAAAATCTAAAAATCTTCCAGCTGCCTATGCATATTACTTTGGCTTCATAGTGCTCGATGTTGTCATTGAAATCGGTAGAACTCTAACTGTGTTGCTGTTTTCAAGATAAGCTCTGGAAGATACCATTATAGGCCTACAGATAGTAAACATTAGCACACATTTCGGTCATCTAGACAGGATGAGGCAATAAGGCGTTTACTTTATGATGACTAACAGAATCAGTAACAACACAGAGCGATTCGTAGTGAACTTTGATCATTAGGTCTTCCAGAGAGAGATGACGCTCTTACGAATCAGGGGAGAAGGCTATAGGGAGTAGGGATGAATCGATCGCAGAAAGTCATAAACTGACTGAATGCTGGGGGAAATGAGCATAAATTTTCCCAATCAAACAAAAAGTAGCATGAAGGTCCTTTGAAGGGTCTATGGCTTTTGTTGTTTTTGTTCATTCCGGCAATCCACAAAGCAATCAATATTCGCCACTGTGTGATGATAGGCTACTATAGGCCTAATCCTACTCATACCAGCTAGTGGATCGATCCACTGCCACGGGAATAGGTTTGTATCGCATCACAAGCGACAATAATAAATGGCAGCCGCTCGCTCGCTTTATTCGTCTTATCGCCGTCATACCGAATCAATCCGTCAATCCATGAGCTGCCCGGCCTCGTTATAAACCAGCCCGTCCCTGATGGTATCTTTCCTATATTAGGCTATATATACCTATAAAACCCTTCCCCTACCCCCACTCAGCTGATCACCCCTCCATTCCTCCCACGGCCGCCTCCACAGAGGCATTGCCGTCTGTTCGATTATGATTGGGTTTGTAGGAATTAGAAAAAAAGCTATCAAATCTTATAGTGTGAGAACATCTTTTTGTAGCATAAATACAACGTGTCAGCATAGTAGAAGATTGTCTTCACCGATCACGAGATATTAAATTTATTATGTCTATATGTGCCGTATTGGATCCGGGACATTTGCTAATAGATCAGCCGAAAGCTGTTTCGTAGAAACCGACTAATGCAGTCACTGAGGAAAACAATGGAATGCTACTCCATAAATCATAATTATCCTTAACTTAAAGAAAGGCGTCATGTAGGTATGGGTAATATTGGTTATGGTATGGTAAAGCCTTTTTGATGCTATCAACTTGTTGATCGTGGGTATTCTCTTAATGAGTCCGATAGAATATTTAGAGCAAAAATAATCTGTGTCTTGGACCTGTCCATATTCGACAAGTGATAAAGTCTCTCTGAGCGCAAAAACCGATATTGATGAATGATCACGGCTAGACATCCATTAAGTTTTCATAATAGAAATATTAAAGAATAAAGCTTCAACTAGGCCTACTGCTGATATTGATGGACTTGGAGGAAAATTTGTGCATTGGACCTGCCATCTGGCGGTGAACTAGATTGGACTATCAATTAATGCTCAAACCATATGAATTAATTTCATTTAGTTGAGAACAAGCCTAAGAATTGATTGAATGGGTAGTGCTGCTCATAATTATTGATTGCAAACAGTGCCGCTTAGAGATAACATCAGCCTCAGCCGTACAGTCATACAATCACATTCATTAGAGTCGTTCAATGTATTGATCCAGTAATCTGAGAGACTACAAATACTCCGCATGCTCCACGTCCCGATTCAGATACAGATAGTTGTCAGATAATTATTAGTAGAGGCTGACTGTAGAGCATGATAAGATTTTTGTGGAATCTGTAAAGCTGTGTTTAATACTACTAATAGCGGAATATCAAACATTCCTCTAGCACGTTCGAGAGTTTACTCTCTGTTCGGCTCTACTGGGAGGGAATTGAACCTCGGACGTCATATTCGAAAGTCCACGACTCCATCTACCATCAAGACATTTTTTTGTTTAACCCCCGTTTCCTTTAAGAGTGATGTGGAACGGCCACGGTTGGAATTTGGTAATACCTCTTGTGCAACAAGAATTTTTTTTTAAATTTTCGTATAAATACACATGATAGACTTACATGCAAGTTTCCTTTCTTAGTTCCTGTTTTTGTGTTTTTATTTTCTACTTCATGATTAATTGTACCTTTGCTTTCGATGGGCGCGCAATGCAACCAGCGAAGGTACACTACGAGTATTAGTCTTCCATCTTCCAGGCACTCCTGAGCCAAGCACGCTAACCTCAGTTGAATTAGTGTCATACAGTCGTAACTCTAAGATCACTATTTTCAATGTTCACCTTTTTGCAAATGAAACTACTGTATCAATAAGTACTAAGTAGACTAGTAAAATGGGTAAATTTATGCCTACTATTATATTTGTTTCGGTTACCATTAGAATGTCAATTCAATACAATACAAGAAGGGTTTAACGTCCATTTCATCATCTGAATTGGTGAAATGCTACAGCATAGAAGATAGAATGCAATGAAGATAATATGATTCCAATAATATCAATGTTTCAACTTGATAAAAAAAGAACTACGACAGACAGTCTTGTACCAATCCGACGAAACCTACCACCGTAGTGGGTTACCGACTAGGCAAGGATATTAGCATACAATCAATCTATACACAATACTTCCGTTATAGTATGAAGAATATATGTTTCAAGTTTTACATGCAGTTATTTATTGCATACCGAAGCATATAATTAATCATTGATGAACACCGAAACTTCGGCACACACGTTAAAACTTTATTTCGCATTACAAATTATCTATCTATTCAGTGGTCTGTCAAACGGCAAGTTCTAGGCACTAATTCATACACAATCTGCATGCTCGCTCATCGTGAGCAATCCATTGATCAAGACAGTTGATCCCATCACAAAGGCTTACATTTACAACACGTAAAGTGATGTCTTAGTTAAAGGAAAATTATGGCTTCTGAGGTTGTTTCCATTGCTTTCCTCAGTGACTGCGTTAGTCGGCTTCTATGAAACACGTCTGGCTTTTGGTTGGTCTTTTGCGTCTCGGATACAACACGGGTAATTAAAAATCATATATGCACCTCTAAATATCATAAGGGGTCATGCATAGAAGACATTCATACAAAAGTGTATATTTGTTAACCCCCACCATCAACACCTCCTCCCCTCCCACCGCGATCCACATTTGTTGAGTACTGTATGCCCATTCAAGACATTAGAGCTAGGCCTATATCAGTGGTGCACAACCTCGATGAGCCGAAGGGCCGCATAAAATTTGGTAAAGTCGTCGCGGGCCGCACTAAATTTTCTATCATGCTTGCAGAGGCGGGCCGAGCTTTTTCCGAGGAAGGGGCTGCAAAATGACCTTTATTCTTTTGTTATTTCAAGTATCAAACTAAAGAGCTAAGAAGAAATATAAGAGGGCAAAACGTTTGGGGTCGGGGTAACCCCTCCTTATTACGAAATACTATTATATTTGTGCAAAATATTTGTTATTTTGACACTACAATGTTTGACAGAAAAGTATATTTTTCACGCCAGCTCACGGCGGGCCGCACGACAAGGCTCGGCGGGCCTCATGCGGCCCGCGGTTTGTGCACCCCTGGCCTACACAATGGATCAAACATATTAAGAACAGCAAATTATTAGACAGAAAATAAATTTTTCATGTAATATTGTGCTCAATATGTGAATACTCACTGAGATATCAACTCCAGGGATGACGTCCCTGACATCATCACTGGAGGAGAAAACATACGTTAAACCTTTATATTATTATTATTAACTCTCCTTTTTCCATGTTCCTCTCTGTCCCCTCGCTATGCGGACGTCTTTTGGGCATGACCTCTAACCGCATTGTTCACATTCTTTTATTGAAATAGTTTTCAAACTTCAAGTGAATTACTCTGTGTGACATCATACAGTGAGAAATGCATTCTATACACAAAATTGGCATAAATATTAACTAACGTTGAGTACATATGTGCTGATTCATAAGAGAATGCATGATAAGTATTATCTCACATCCAATGCTAATTTACGCATTAGACGTTATTGTACCAGGGTATCAGAAGAGAAATATGGGACCATCTCGACACTTTTACTTGTGTGCACAGTGAACTTATATGATGCAAGCTGTTGTCAAGAGCCTGCTTCTTTAGGGGAACCTTATACACAAAACTCTAATCATACAGAGTGCAAGGTCAACGAGTCAATTTTTATACCCCTACAGGAAACAGATGGGCTTAATTTCGCTTAGCCATTTGAAAAGTGATGCGCAATGCCCATGCTATCATTGTATTTTAATACACATAATACACACGGCTCAGGCTCAGCAATGCCGACGAGTCACACCGTATTATTGTACCATGCATTATAATTATCGATACCGTTATCATTTAAGGTATTAATTATTGCTTGTGCTGTTCGAGGCGTTCCTGACATCATCATCAGATGATAAAACAGACGTTAAACTGCTAGAACGGGAGTTCCCCAAGGCGGAGTTCTATCTCCAATCCTTTTCAACCTATATATATCAGACATACCCCAACCTCCACCTGGAGTACAACTCGAATCATACGCAGATGATCT
>JAQFZF010005044.1:0-10167 GCA_034695365.1 Enchytraeus norvegicus
AAAAGCTAGCGATAGAGAGTTATGGAGGAATTGGACTCCCAGGATCTGCCACTTGGCAGAGCACTAGATAGATAGATTAAACAACGTAATCTATTAGTTTGCTGAATTTAGTCAGTAGGCCTATTTTAGAATTGTCTAGTTTGCTTAAAATGTTAACCCGTTTCATTTAGAAATTAAGAGAGGCTCTGTGGTCTAATGGCAGCACAGCGGCATGCGAAACACGAGATTCCCGGGTTCAATTCTCGGTTTGGAGTCCTTTGAGTTTGTAGTCTTTAGCAAGTTGCATTACTCTCCGCTGCTATAATAAATAGCAGCAGGTCGGCGTAAATTTTGCCAAGATACGCTCAGGCGTCTGTGCTATCTAACCGATTCTGGAAACAAATCCCGACAATCTTGCGATCTAGTGAGAGCGGCACACGCTAACAGAATCTCAATTAACTGGTCGCTGCTCGGGCTATGGTTCGGGATTGGTCATTATAAAATAGAGAATATTTTCGAATATACTTGAAATGGTCAACTTAAGATGCCTTCATGCTGTCTTTTAAGATTTAAATAAAAGTGTTTTTTATATTTTAGTTTCAATAGCCTAAGTGGCAGGGGCTAAATTGAGGAGAACGCGGCGGAACGCCGTTCCGGGGCCCAGTGCAAAAAAGCCATCAGCGTTCCGGGGCCCAGAAAAATTATCATTAGCGTTCCAGAGCTCCTTAATTTCCAATTAACCACTGCTAAAGTGGTAAATTTAATGTTTATTAAAATCAATTAATAATTTATAACTATAATTCAAGGTTCTTTTCATCATCCAGTGACGAAAACTGTTTCGAAGAGTTAATGTTATACTCGGAGTTTTGTTCATTGGATAATTTATAACATAGGCCTAGGCAGACAACTGTATAGGGCCTATAGATCGCATCTCGGTTCTATTAATCTAATTAAAATCAATGGTATTCAAATAATGTCTATTTGTTTCCCTTCTGATTTGCTCTACAAGTCTGACTTAGCAACTGTATTTAACTTTAATGTTGGTAATTGATGTGATCCTTGAGGATTAATTAATTTCTAGTGAAGCTGCAGCAACAACCTGTTAGTTGGTGAACACGTGGGCGAATTCTCAGTAAAGTGCTAGCACTTTGAGCCTGGAGACAGACGAGCACCGGCTAGTTGTGTACAAGACTAGGCTAGAATCTGCTTATATTTCATAATAATACGCATTATTATAAGACGAACTGAAAGTTTAAAAGTTGAAATTTAAATTCTTTCGGGAAATCTTGTTAATCGTCCAGAAATGAAATCAGAATCGTACAAATTCATTTACAGATTGCTTTAGGTATCACAGAAGTTTTTAACTTTTCGTATTATGTTGTGAAAACAAAGTTTTTCGATGTTATGAAAACTTTTTGCCAAAGAGAGAATTTAAACTTTCTGCCACACCGTTGGCCTACTTGATTAATCCTAATGATTTCTGATTTAATACTTCAAAATTAATATATAATAAATCATAATAAATAATTTATTTGAAAATGTTTCGTTAATTCCTATTTGACTGAACTCACAAAAATAATAAGCATGTGTTGCGATATATATGTACATGTGTTAATAATAGTATGCCATGTACATTGTACAATGTACATTGTACATGATTGTATTAATAATATTATAATAATACATATGTTGTGTGTATAATACATGTGCTGTGTGTATACTACATGTGTTGTGTGTATAATACATCGTTGTTTTGAAACATATTTGTGTGTTGAAATATATCAGTCACGTATGTGCTGATTTGAAGAAGTTTAGTTGAGGAAAGAATTGATAATTCTAAAGGTTTAAAGATATTGACATGACGAATTTGTAGGCATAAATGGGGTCCTCATAATTTAATTGCTCAAAATAAGGTTAAAATTCGATTATAATAAAGTCAAATTGTTGTATTTTACATGTTAAAATAATAACTACTCTAATTTTTATATAGGCTTATCATTGTCATAATGCATCATACAAAATAGCTGCAGTTAAAATAATACAGGTGTGTCTAATAGGAGTTTATTGAAATTGTCCCGTTTTGATGGCCGAGTCGATTGCAAGCTTGCCTTATAAGCAGGAGATCATGGGTTCGATTCCCAGCCGGGTCCGTCTCTGACGGTATCCTCGGATACGAAAGCAGACGTTAAACTTAGGTTTACAGCTTTTAAATAATAAAATAGCAACAACATTCGTGAAAAAATTCAAGTGAGCCCTATTATAGGCCTATCTATAGCCCTATTGGCCTACCTAAAGCCCTATTGGCCTATCTATAGTCCTATAGACTTATCTATAGCCCCATTGGCCTACCTAAAGGCTAAAGCTCTCTAGGCTTATCTTTAGCCATATGGGCTTAGCTTTATCCCTATTATATGTTCATCGTTATCTCTTTATCGCTTGTTTGCTCAGACACATTAAGATCAGATAAATCGAAATTAGCTCACGCTATCGTAAGTGGCGACCAATGTACATGTGGCCTAGGCCTATAATATAAGGTAACGACATATGACCTCAACGCCAGAGCATTTCTGCAGTCGAAGGCATGACTCAAGTAAAACAGCCATATGCATACAATATGATTGCACGTGGATGTATTATATCCGTTGAGAATATTATTACAATTTATTCATTGGTCAACCTACATGTAACCTCTTCAATATGCTACACATTTTATGCTACAAATTCCCATAGAAATACTAATATATACACTAGAAGGCTCAAGCAATACTTAATAATCCATGATCTCATGGCTACATGACTGCACTCCGGATGTTGATATGAACAGCTTAAAAGTATGAATAAAATGACGTCATGGAATCAAGAAACCTAATAACATAAATAGAGAATAGTGTATTCAAGTGTCTAAATAAACAAGTGACGTCATTTTTCAATTTCATTTTAAACATATTTTGTGCTACACACATCAACATCCGGAGATATCCCTGTAGCCATGAGAGTACAACGCAGCAACATATTATTGTTCTAGTGTATATATAGATTAGTATTTCTATGCAAATTCCTATATATATTGGCGCTTATGGCTATAACATCGCTATCATCTTGAGTTACTTCTTGCTTCAGTGCTCGACAATGACATGTATCTGAATCACATGTAGGTCTATCACTTGACGGATTTCACCAACAGATTTCTCCGTTGAGATATTTTTTATTGCGACATTGACATATCACTAGCTCTGGTTACACACTGCAACGCCATGACAAGTTATTAGCCGGTACTCGACGAATCGCGAGGATTCATTAAGAATATCTGTCAGTCAGTCATAGAATCAATGCTGTCCGTTAATTACACATCCCTCAGTGAGCGGAAGAGGCAGACGCTATTTCTCTTCAATTGTTACGCATCTACACCAGAATCTACTTACACGACGTAGTTATATGCCATCTAATTGATTTCTCTTGCTCTACCTTACTGAAGGGTGTTGGACCTACATTTATATGCTTTTACATTTAAATTAACTTACGAGAAAGCTCGACAAATAATTGAAGAGTGGTGTACGCATGTCACATTCTTATCATACTCGTGCAGTAAAGACTCTAACTACATGCTTGACATTAATCGCAGAAAGAACTCGGTCAGAGTCGATCAAATAGCTTTCAAGATAGTTGCTATTTTTTTAAATCTTATATCCAATCAGAAGCTTCTAAATAGGGCACTCTTAAATAAGTCTTAGAAGCGCTTTTGAAGAATGAAGGGTAGAGTAGTCTAGCCTCCCATATGCCACAACCGAAATGGCAGGACCTCTGCTAATATGGACTTTGAGCTACAAACGGGTCAAGTTCAGAGAAGTCATGACGCAGACAACTCTGCCCTTCACTGCGGCATCTGCGTTAGTCGCCTCTTACGACACTTGCAGTTTTCGGTTGGTCATATTCTCCAGTTTGCCGGAACCAACACGGAATAACCCTTGGGACCATTGCTCTATTACCTTACTAAGTTATCAATAAATCAGGCAAGATTAAAAATCAAATCAATAATAAGAAATATATCGTCGGTTGCGGCATAGGCGACATACATGTAGGCAGTATCCTAGGGAGCCAGATTTTAGGGAGGGGGAGAATTTAAGGATATTTAATTTCTCTATAATATGTTAGGCCAATTAAATTTATTTTCATTGAAGCTTCAAATCTTTCACTAGACATTTTTCTATGTCAGAATTGTAACCTTTTTGTAAAACAAAAGACCATTAAATTTTGATATGCTCCGTGTAGACCTGTCAGCCGAATTTGTTACAAAATAAATCGGGCTGACAGAAAAATCCGGCTTTAACCGTAATTTTGTGTGAAATTGAAATTCGGCTAAATTACGGCTAAAGTGATACAAAAAAATGTGGCTAATTTACGGCTAAGAATTTTAAAACAATACGGATAATTTAAGGCTAATTTACGGTGAACAACATCTCTGATGAAGAATATGTTTTTGGCTAACATCTCTAATAGATTTGTAGATGCTACATTTGTGAATGTAGCTTATGCGTTTAAAAGTACCAGGCAATTAGCAAAAATTTTGTGACTATGAACTTTTAAAAAGTAGGGCTAGATATAGTGCTATCATTTAAGAGTGTTATCTAGCAAAGAATTAACATAGTTTTTTCAATAATATATTCGGCGCGCCGAATATTTTTCGGCGGATTTTCGGCTGAGATAAAAAATTCGGCGAATTCGGCGATCCGCGGCGACTGACAGGTCTAGCTCTGTGCAGTGTGTAATTATCCCAGTATATATGACAATTATTTTACGGTTAAAACTACGGGGAGGGGGCACCCGGGCACCCCTTAAATGACTGCATAGGGCGCCAAATTGCATGAAACCGGCTCTTAAGGAAATGATTTCAATTTAATTTTTATTGATAGATTCTCAAATTGATACACTCATATGTTTGTCAGTGATACATTCAGTTGGTTAGGTTTATATAACTTTTAAATAATGTTCTGCAGAAATCAGAATGAGCCTAAGTACAAATTATAGCCTACCATACTAAAATGCATAATTTAGCAATCAGAGTGAGTATTAGCATCTTGTGATTGCCTTTGCAAGAGATACAATAGTAGGCTTCATATCGGTGGTGATGTTCCTGTGATGTTTCTCTCTCTCTCTCTCTCTCTCTCTCTTTCTCTCTTACTCTCTCCCTCCATTAATTTTTTTTTCTCTCTCTCTTTTAATCTTAATTTTTTTTCCACACATGATACGTACGTGTTTACAGGGTTTTCCTTTCTTAGTATCTGTTTTTGGTATTTTTTGTAATCTTCTGTCTCACTGGTTAATCGCGTCTTTATCGAAAGTGCGCAACAAGCGCAGAGACACGATTAACCATTATGCGTTATAAATTATTATTCTTGTAGTCTGACATGGGTTGGAACCCATGACTCTACAATCAACTTACGCTTGAGCGTAGGCCTACCACGCTTGAGCGTAGGCCTACCAGGCTTGAGCGTAGGCCTACCAGGCTTGAGCGTAGGCCTACCACACTTGAGCGTAGGCCTACCACGCTTGAGCGTATCACGGTTAGCGTGGAAAATCTATAAAAATCTCTCTCTCCCTCTCTATCTCTCCCTCTCTCCCTCTCCCTCTCTATCGCTATCTTATTCTTTTATCATTCAGTGCCAAAACCAGTCTTTTTCGAATCTCATGCATCTTTTGCTATAAGCAATTAAATGTATCAATGTTTGCATTTCCCTCTTACAATGGTAAACATGTACTCTTAAAAATGGTTAATTTGTAGTTTATTTGAAATAAACTTCAAGGGCAAATATCTCTCACGATTTAAGATATGTTTATGATGATGTTGTTGCGGTTTTGCAGCATTGAAACGGTGAATTTACTCTTCGTGTACCTTTGTATTGCAGTACGGTATCTAGGTTGTTAGTTTCATTACTGTAACAGATGCTATTATTGAGAAAATATTAGTATAGCATGTAGGGCCACATTGTAGGCCTAATGTATAAGAAAGTAACTCAAGTGACATTTATTTGCTATGCTTTGCGATGATTCACAATAATTCTTCTTAGCCTTATTTGTTTGCGAGAGATCACCTTGTGTTTCAGAAGCATTTAGACTCGAGGAATTAGAAAGTGCACGACACTAACCAGTATCATTAAGTAACTTGTTAAGCCTGCAGTGTTTTATGATTGCATGGTTATGCTGTATTTCCGATGCAGAGGATGACATTTAACTTTAGGCTATACCCATGAAACCAGTAAGTCTGCTGTTTCGACGAGTCCTCGATAAACCTGGTATACACAAAAAAGACTCTTACATATGCTCGTCTGCTTTAAAAACGATATTTCAGGAATTTGGCAGCAATTCACATATCTCGTTATTGCTAGAAAGAAGCGAGTGTGACTAGTTAGACGTATTATGTAGAACCTGGTTACAGTAATTAACTCAGTTATATCCAATCCATGAGACGGCTCATCGCATCCCTCTATGTGTAAATGTATGAATGTCATCCGTATTCTTAGATGCATACCGGCTTTATAAAATGTTACGCTATTAGTACTTAATAACTTGGTATGGTTTGACTGCTCCTACTATACAGGGTGAGACAAAAAATTCGATACTGAATTTCTCTTCTTTAGTTTCAATACCATTTGGTCAAAGCATACACAATAGACAGGCTTGATTGGCAAGTCAGTTTCATGTTATATCTAAAAACTTAATCGAATTGATGGATTATCAATCAATGCGAATTTAACGTCCGTTTCATCATCTGACGACTACATCAGGGACGTCTCCGGCAACATTTGAACTACCGGCTAAATTAATTATGTTGAGCTATTATGATTAATATGCTGAGCTAATGGCATTTTTCTGACCATGCATGCCCTAGCATTTGGATTACATTTCTAGCGTGTAGTTTGTTTAGTTAATGAACACTACATGTAACAGTGGAGTTGGGCCCACAGCGCTGGAGTAGGAGGCTATTAATTTTAGCCGTCAGCAACACTCCAGCATCATATCGAAAATGTCGTCAAATTAGCTTACCAGTTAACAGACAATCAAGTTATTGACACTTTTCTGACTATTACAAATTTAGACAAAAAACAAGTTAAATAACAAAGTTCAGCGATTTTAAATCATATTAAATGTTTATTTAATGAATTCTGCGTATTTAGTTTCGATTTATATCGCTGCAGCAGAAGCTAACGTCCAATTCAGTGTTACTCCATCAGGTGCAGTAAACACACGCATAGTTGTTCTTTGATTTACTAATGGAACTATTGGGTCTAATTGTTAATGTCCGCATCTTTGTAATTAATTATTCTAACTTAATATGTAGGCTACATACATGTATAGTCTATACTCTTTACATAATATTACTGTCACGGAAAGAAGTTTTCTAGTTTATCCTTTCCCAAGAATTATAACTTATCGGTTAAGCACCGGGTTCGAATCCCAGGGTGACTCTTAAAACATAAGAAATGTCATTTGATAAATTCTTGACCCTTTATCAAAAATGCTGTGATAATATGTCCATTAACCAAATGGACCCTAGTCCATACTTGAATGGAAAACTATCTATGCCTCGAATGAAATATGTTTCCGAACAAACCAACAATGGTTTGGCGTCGAAACAGACACTAAATCTCAATATGTCTCTGTATTACCGTTTTGCTATAGATTTATATGTTTTCTAAAAGAACTCTACATTGCGAACAATCAAATACAGATTTGATAATAGAAATAAATACAATCTGTGTTGTACAAAATGTTGCAATTATGGATAAATTACAATCAATCAATAAAACATTATAGAAAGTTCAACAAAACAGTGCGAATTAAATTATATCTAAATTTCAGTGATATAAGAAAATAGGAATAACTTAAACATTAAATAAATAAAATAATAATAAATAAAGTTAAATATTTAAAGCCATCTCAGTGATAACAGATGCAAACAATTAGTTTCACTACCTTTATCACCAAGGAAAACTATCTGAGTTCCTAATTAAACTGCATAGGTCAAGATAAATATATCAGGAGCAATTAGTTAAAACCTTGTACACTTTCATATAAAAATATGTCCGTCTTTAATACTTTGTTTGTCCTTACCAAGGGAAGAGATATTAAACACAATGAAAAAAATGAAATCACAAAATCTGCCAGTACTGTACACGACACGTGATAACAAAATCCCTAGCCGAGGGTCTTTCAAATAAACTGAATGTCCTACGTTCAAATCTCTATCCGTTCACGGAAATAACCTGTTTTATTCCAAATCGTAATTTCCACTTTATCAAAATCTTTTCACTCTTAGCTCTTTCTGAGCAATCCAACAAACAAACTAAGATCCTCAACAATCCTGAAAGAACAGAGTATCTTGAAAAGAATAGACCTGCCTCCTAAATTTGGAAACATGTACCTCTCACCTCTGACTGAATTCCAATTCATACGGATTAAGGATTACACATTCTTATCTTCCAAAATTTACCACATAAATTTAAAGGAACCGTACCACGGCACAAACAAATAAGCCAAGTTCCTATTAAATATACTGTACCCTCCAAGGCACAAAATAATGGCTAACGTGGGTGGACCGAAAAACCTGGATAGAATTCAACCCTCACCTTTACCTGTCAAACTTCAACTATCACGTGCGCCAGTGCTGTCAGCAAATTTAGTTACCACATGAAAACATGAAGTTTAATAACATAGTTCTTTAAACATTTTAGGAAAAATATCTCTTACCTTGTAAAATGTATAGTTCCTGGTTACAACGTGTTGAACTCTGCAGAAACCGTGCACAATAGATAATCACAATAGATAATCTACTGTGCTATCAATCAATGGCACTCAACCAATGTGCTATCGGCTGAGCCATTTTCACATTGGTTGAGTGCCCGACTAGGGTCCATTGGTTCACGGTTCGATTTCCACTCCTCGTACATCACTAATGTAGTCGTTAGAACGCGAAACTGATGTTAAATGTGATTTTAGCTGTAGCCTTTTTATGAGTTCTAATTATTTATATTTATTCACATGCATCCCCAGAACACTCAGAACTTCGCATGCAGCCGATTGCTAGTTTAATTTAGCTGATGATGCAAAGAATTGGCTACGGTAAGCCTATGATGAACTCAACCCTATTTAATTGCTTGAAGATGAACAAGATTGTTCACTGCATGTAAGAATAACTGAAAATCTGCTAAGTCGACTTTTTCTCGAAACTTTACTAGTCTAAAAAACATCTTCAACTAGAGGTCATAAATATTTCTGTCAAAACTTCCAGAAACATTGACAGATAGGACTGTGTAAACAGAGGGCCAGTGACACCTAACCCCTGTCACCTATTCAGGATCTCCCCCCTCCCCCTTGACCATGGACCAAGTGGTTGTGTCCCTTCAACTTACATATACAAGAATGATTAAAGCCATGATTCTCTAATTCTAGTTCATCCAAGAATGAACTAGGAGGATTGCCACACCAGAAATCGGTTTCGCCATGTGTGGCGGTCCGCCGCAATTTGGTGTTGCGCCGCCGCACTATCTTAAAATCTGGTGTGGCGGCCGTCACACATGCCATACCCCTTAATTTCACCGCCACTGCCCTCCCACCATGGGACACTACTAGCATAGTACAATTTCTTTTCTCAAAATGGTACTTCTTCTATATATGATTAACCGAAATTACACTTTAAGGATAGAATCACAATAATATTTTGAAAGCATAAATACACGATAATATATTTATGGCCTACATGCATTAAAGTTGAAATTATTGTTGTAGGTTCTTCAATGACTTCAAAACGCCGCCAGGACACGGAAGTTTAAGTTTCAGTAGAATGACCCATGCATGCATTCTCAAACTAGGTCTACTATCTTATTATCGAAATGTAGCGTTTAAACTCACACAATGTTATGCGCGGATTTAGGGGGGCCATGCCCCCTAAATTAACCTATTTTTGACATTCACAATTTTTTCTCGACCCCCCCTCGACCGAAGGGGGTCAATAAAAAATTTTGAATGTCAAAAATAGGTTAATATTTGAAAATTGTTTATTAATCTACATAGTTTGCCGTTTTGCTCCCCCCCCCCCGGCTCCCTCGATTTTGCTTGGCCCCCTCATTCTTTTGCTTGGCCCCTCCCTAAAAAATACATATAGTTGCCCCCCCCCCCTCCCCTCAAGAAATC
>JAQFZF010005045.1:0-10167 GCA_034695365.1 Enchytraeus norvegicus
TGATTAGATTTGCTGGAGACAGAGATATTTGGAAAACCATGACCGTCAAAGCTGGGAACCGGCAGGACACCTGAAAGCAGAGAAGAAGAATTATGAAATAATGATATTTAATCCATGTCAATCAAGATCAACGTTCTATTATTTACAAATTGACGTTATAAAACAAATCTGCACGTTAAAATGGTAGTTGTAACTCCACTTCCTATATTACCAAAATATACTCTCTGATTTTATCTGACTATATCAGAAACTTGTACTAACCTGGATGTGGGATCGAAGAACGTTCCTCTTCTGGTATTCAAGCGATTTTGTTGTTGCACTGAGAGCTTGTGATGGAATTGACTTGTTTGATTGACTCTCAGAGGCTTACTGGAAGTCTTTTTACTGGACCTCCCGGATTTATCATGACGTTTGATTGACTGATCCCCCATCTGATAGTTTTCACTTAAATAACAGTTCGTTTCTAATACGTGGAATATAATAATACAATAATTTATAATATTTATACCAAACGATACAAAGATTAAGTCTATAGTTGTATGTTTTAAATATTATCCCTAATAACAAAATTGTTTTGCCAATTATTAATCTCTATTTATATTGTTTGTATTTATAGCAATTGTGAGCCTACACAGACAATAAAAGACAACAGTGTAATAAATAACAATAACACCAACAATAAACCAATAGGCATCTTATTCAATTAATAATACATTAACTGTTATTTCTTGACAATCAGAACATCAGCAATCCTTAAATTAAACTTTATGGTTGGTTTAAGCACATGGGGGAGGGGATCTTCGATGAGAGAGCCTTATTTTATTTTATTTATTTATTTCCTGTTCCAATAAGCTTTCAAATCGGACATATGAAGGAATTGAATTCAACGAGAAGAATGGCAATAAACGCCCGAAGGCACTATCATGTGTCCCGTTATACCGTGAGTAAAATCTTAAGCGTAATCGGGTAACTCTAGAATTGGTGACTTTCGGTTTTAGTTTGGATGCAATTCAAGAATGAAGTATACATTGCGATATTCTTGAACCATGAACTTGTGCAGGCCCTATACAAAAATATCATAATAATTATCACTGTGAAATCACAGGATTCAATTTCCAATTTTAAATCTCTTTAATTAGTGCGGATAGCATCTTCTATGTAGAATGTTAGCTGTGAAAAATATGTGTGCGAAGTGGTTTCCAATTACCTTCCTGATCAGTAGACTATCAGCGTTATTCGGCTCTTACGAAACTTGTGCAGGTTTCAGATGGTATATCCTCAAATTTTCCGGGTGAAACACGGAAGACACTAGACATGGACCGATTGCTAAGAATATTTTTGAGTTTATAAGACTTATAATATAAAATCTACATGAAATCTTCAATTTGTTTGCTTTTATATACTGTCTACAGGTAGGCCTAAGTTACATGCATGCGCGGATTTAAGGGGCGGGAAGTGGGGCAGGCCCCCCCCCCGTGGCGATGGAGAGTTGGGGCCGGTAGTCCCCCGATTTAAAATTTCCACAAAATTCTGCATTCAATCCGCATATTGCCTTCTTGCCCTCTCGATTTGACCTGAACCCACCTCGATTTGACTTGCTCCCAGTACAAAATGCCTGTAGAAAGTAAATGCCCCGTCCCTTTAAAAATCCTTATCCGCAATTGCTTACAGTAGGCCTACATGATAAATCAATTAAATGGTATTAAGCGAATCTATCTATCCAGTGCTTTGCCACGTGGCAGGTCCAAGCAAAAATTCATACACACAATCAACTATCTCGCTCTTTAATGAGCACACCATTGACCAACCCGATAAGTCCGTCTCATCACAAAGGCTTTGTCTTTTCCACACCTAAAATGATGCCTTTGTCAAGGAAAATATAGGTTTCTGAGGTGGTTTTCCATTGCCTTCCTCAGTATCTGCGTTAGTCAGCTCTTACGATACACGTGCAGTTATCTGTTGGACTATTCTCAAATATCCCAGACCCAACACGGGATATTAAGCGAATAAATCTGCTTAAACCTATATTAAACTATCAATGCATAAACTCTATTTAGGGCCTATATAATAAATATTTGAAATTCGATGTTATTCTAACTTCACATCTCATTTCACTCTACCGCAGACTAAATTCACTATGGCTAAACCAAACTTAGCATTGACCGTGCTCGACCTCTATGTTATATTAATCCATTGATGTAAGAGAGAAATCGAGATCTACTTGGTGTTTATTCGCCCATAACGTCTACATTATTGCACGTGTTCCCATGCTCCTAGTTACCGAGAAACTATTTCTGGAATCCGCATACATACGTTCGTTTGTATGTGTAATTCTTCCTCTCTAAGTATGTTTGAAAATGCTTGTACCTGCGCCCTACATTTTAAGTCTGATAAGGTAAAGTTAGAGCGAAGCAAAATGAATATTTGAACTGACAGGCACTAAAATTGTCGGATCAAGGACTTTATTATGTTGTGGGGGGTGGGGGGGGGGGCAGGCATTTTCAAATATATGCTTTTTATATCAGGAGGGCAATTAAGAGGGAGGGTATCAGGCAAAACCGAGGGGGCGGGGGGAGAGACAAAAGATACAAATTTAATACACAATTTTCGTGACACATCTCAAATTTATGGGGCCATGGCCCCCCTCGTCGAGGGGGCATTTCTCCCAACCCCCAGAATCCACGCCTGGGATATGTTGAAAACAATGACCATAATTATAACCGCATGAACTATGGAGTATCCTCTAGTTCAAGACAATAATAGAAATTTAAAAAGAATTTAAATTAATTATATCATGTTCCGGCTGAATTGGCTAGTCGTTAGCAAACTTACCTGTTAAGCAGGGGACAAATTTTGATCTGGTTCCCAGATCTGGTTCCCAATTGGGTCCGTCTCTGACAGTAGGCCTATCCCTATAATGATGTAAAAGCTGTGGTTTTACAACTTTTTTTACAATAAAAAGTCTGTCGCAGCACATAATCAAGTAACCAAAAGTAAAGGAAAAAAATGACGGGTTGAGCAAATAAAATCGAATCATTAATCAATGAATGATAAAAAACATCTCTCTCTACGTCGTAAGATACCGTTGGTCCTGGGGAAATAAAATATTACTGGCGTATTGGAGATTTTTGCAAACAAAATATCTGCCATCGTGCAAATTACATGGAAGAAAATCAGACACTATTGGCTACCGAAATTGTACCGGCTTAATAAAACATAGCAGCCGGATTTCAGCGGGTGGTTAATGGATCATTATTACTGAGATACGACGTTGGCTAAAAATACCTCGGTATCATTGAATCTATAAATATTATAAGCCATTAATTTGTGTGATTTTCATATTACATGTCGAATTTGACAGCTTGGCTCTATTCAGCGATAATGGAATTTAATGCAGAGGTTATGAAAACACAAACAGCATTGTAGGCCTACTTTTCTCTTGGCTGTTCTTCTTTCACTCAGCGCCTTGCCCGGTTCGGAAACCCACGGTCGAGGTGTCCCATTGTTCTCTGGACCTATCTGCTTCTAATTTTAAAAAATCCGTGGACCCTATGAAGTTCCCATACAAATAAGATTATTAGTGAAATTATTGCGTAATATCGTGAAATCTACAGCGTCGATTTTTAGTCGACTCTACTAAAGTTATGGAGCAGAAATTCCAGCCACATCCCATTGGCTTTTGTATTCAAACAATATTATTAATTATTAGTTAATTATTAATATTATAATTTATTTTTTGCCCTGGGTGGTAAACGACCCTGGGCTAAAAAATATGGTAAAACAGATTTATTGTGTTTAAAAAAGAAGTAGAGATAAAATATAGTAGTTAAAATAAATCTCCTGATCTTTGGAATGCCATGTCAGCGAACGTGCCGCGAAAGAATACTGCATTGTAGCGCTGCAGCGCCATGGACAGTCGTTGCCAGAGGTAGGCCTTCTCTCGTTGGTCGCCGGTGATACAATGGGACCTTCTGCCGATTTTCTGTTTCTGTTTCTCTCTCTCTCTCTCTTCTCTCTCTCTCTCTTCTCTCTCTCTCGCTCTCTCTCTCTCATTCAGTGGTCCATGGCATAATTATAATGTTTCCATTCTTATTCTCTGTCTCTTTCAGTGCACTACCTAACGGAAGACCAATGGTATTTACAGGTAACTGTATGCCATATTATCTTGAAGATTAATTTTATTTCTGAAGTGGTTCTCCTGACCATTCCTCAATGACTGTGTTAGTCGGCTTAATTTTGGGACGTGCAGGTTCTGATTCAAGTTCTGCCGAAGCTAACACGGCCATACCCGCTTATGATTCCGTTATAATTTCATCAAACATTTTAATTCTTCGACTTCCCATGATCTCTTTTCTTCCACATTAGACTTTACGGTGTCTTTTCTTTCATAACTAACAAGCATAGACACATAATTATTTTCAATCCACATTCTTAGCACATTAGTAAACATTATAAATTTATAACGTGATAGGCATCTACATCATCTAACTTTAAAGGTAAGATCCTTATGACAGTTATTCTGGGTATAGTAGAGGCAGAGCCTTTGTTAAGCGCTGCCTTGATACTATTAGCTGAGGAGATTTATTGCCTGTTCGCCAATGAACGAGAAGGTAGACTTTGGTAAGGAATTTTTGCCTTCGACCTGCCATGTGGCAGAGCACTGAATGGATTAATCTGCTTTTATGGGATTTTTAACCCGGGGAGACATGTTTGTATTAATAATTAATTAAGCCGCAGATGTTATCGAATGAACCACTGGGGTCACCTAATACATTTCTGTGATAATATCTAAATTGTGAAACGATGTCTTCATAAATATATTGCACTATTTTGTATCAACTATCCAATCAATCTTAAACTAAACTAGATATCTTCAGAAATGCAACAGTTCCAGTTGATAAATGACATTCATTTCTTGTTTATCAGTCACTATAAAGTGCTCAATGATCATTCCGTCCACAAGACCTCAGGAGGCATGCTGCTTGAAATAGATAATATTGACTGAATAGAGCACCTCGCTATTATTAACAGACCTGAGAATAGAGCAACTGAAGATGAACGTGTTTCGTAGAAGTCGATAAACGAAATTACTGAGGAATGATAAGGAACCCCATCTCAGAAAACACATTTATCTTCCAGAAGATTATGGAATACAGTTAGTTCTCTGCTATGGACCTACCGTTAGGCAGTGGACTGTGAGAGAGAGGGAGATAGAGACAAATACTAGAAAACCTCCCCTTCAAAAGTTCCTTTAAGGAAACTGGCTGCAAAGGCTAATGTTAGGCCTAATGCCCAGAAAGACGAGTCAATGATAGTCGTTGGTTGACGCCTTGGCAGTCGCTAATCATCTAGTTATGACACAGAGAATTTGAACGCTAGAAACGAACCAACCTCTTCTTCGATTTATACACTTGAAAGAAATATAATCATTAATCAATCAGATGATTAAAATATGATTCATTTACGAAATGCCTTATACAATTTTACACTGTGGATTGATTATAATTATCTATCTATGCATGTTAATTATGTCAGAAAAGATACCATTATATCATGTGTGGCAGAAAAGAGAGTCAGAGGAAGACCAAGAATAGGAATGTCAGATGAAATAATAACGGACTCATCTTGCCATGAAAACTACTATTCGTTATGTTAGAAATGGATATAAGTTGTAATAATACCAGTAATAATGTAGTCTGCCTATGTGAAGGGAACTTTCAGCGCCAACTTCGATCCTCTGCCAGGTAACTTTAACCCACGAATTAAACTAGTAAAAATAATTGTAATAATTATGTAATAATAATAATTTTGTAATAATAATAATTGTGTAATTGTATAATCGTATTAATGATGTTCGTGCATAGACATGATGAGAGTTCAACAGTCACTCCAGTTGTCTAAACCTCCATGATGTGGACTGCTGGTTTGTGATTTGATGGATAGCGTCCTGTTCGGATATGCTCGGTACAGGGTCCTGTCCGGTCCACCGGTCTCCCGGAACACTGCGGCTAATTGAATTTGTTCAGTTGACGATAAACAATTCAACAGTCCACCGACAGTCCCTTGATTATATCCGACCATTGTTTTACTCCGTTAGACTTGTGCTCATTCTCCTTGTAGAAATTATGTATGGAAGAATTTCAGCTCTTTCAGTTATGTTTGTCGCGTGCTGTCAAATGGAATGAAAGTTAAATATTATAAAGAAACTTTTATAAGAAGTTCGTTAATACCTTTCTGATTACACTCGCATGATGAAACGAATTGGAACGACTTTCAACTGACTGTCAACCCTTTCCGAACTGTCGAAGTCAACGTGAATGTCAATGTGAAATTTGTGAATATCATGTTAGTGTCAAAAACTTTAGAATATCAATGACATTTGGAATGTGAATTTTAACAAGTGAATTTTGGAATATGAATGTCAATGTGAAAGTCAACTAAGTTGACCTCGATGCTAATGTATATGCCAATTACGTTCCTAAGGTATCCGAAGGCATTTGGGAATATTGCTTCAGATAGCTGGCTTCCTTAAAGGACATGAAACAATTATCTAATTTTTTAAGCTACATAAGCTACATGTATTTCTTCCGTATATTTTCACACATGACATACGCACATTTTAATTTATATGCTCAATTGCTGCTTTAGTGTTTTATTCTATTTTGCCATTCCATGATTAATTTTGCCTTTTTCGTGTGGTAGCTCGGGAATGCAGCGTTAGCAGCTTTGCCACGTAGGCCTACACCACAGATATTCCAGACACCCTGGAGTTATTTTTTTTGTTGACTGACCTGGGATTCGAACT
Source organism: Enchytraeus norvegicus (assembly GCA_034695365.1). NCBI lineage: Eukaryota > Metazoa > Annelida > Clitellata > Enchytraeida > Enchytraeidae > Enchytraeus > Enchytraeus norvegicus. Next base: position 6,806 of record JAQFZF010005045.1, read on the forward strand.
CGAATCACTTGTTTCTGAGGCGAATATTCTATCAATGCCCCAAATTTTCTCCCTCTTGTTATACGAAACAGAAATTTATTCCGGCTTAACTAAATAATGCAGGGAATTTAACACTAGTAAAGGCTATCTCGTGCACGCAGTGAAGCAGGATTAGTTAGTTAGTTATTTTATTTGAGAACTACAATATTGCATCGTACAAACATTTTCAGTAAACAAATAACATGCATTTACAATAACAGTTAGAATGCAAAATCCTGAATTCTAAGTTAAAGTTGTTGATTTTAAGGTTTCCTGAGGGACCGTCCGGTCATCGAGCAGGACACTTTTTGTGCAAAGAAATAAGAGCGTCATGCCAACTGAATGATATTATTAGGGTAAAGGGCGTTCATTATCTAATAGATAACAGACCCTGCTGGATACAGAAACCGTGACCTCTTGCTTGTAAAATAAGTGCGCCACAGGGTAAGCTATTCATTGCAGACATTAAAGTTGAAAATTAAAATATTCATTCGACATAAATACGTTGAATTTTCAGTCTTGGTGCGTCGCGATGGCTTAACTGGTAAAACCTCTGGCATTTAAACAAAATCTCGGGGCTCAAATACCAGGAAGCAGGGGATTGCAACTAGAATGATCTAGAGGATATTGCCGGTAATAGATATTTTGTGACAGCAGATATAATTTTAGATTTTCTAATGAAAGAGCTTAACCTGTTAGATATCAGAATGCCTTGTGTAATTGCAGCTAAGTTGCGGTTGGAGACTATATTGCTATACAGATCTTTGTAATTTAAGAGAATTAAAGCTTGAATGATAGGATAAATCCATTGCAATTTATTTTTAGTTGAACTTAAACAAGTCATGATTTCCTGAATGATTTTCGCTGTCCGATGAGAAGCCACCAGGAAAGGATTTAGTTTGGAGACGCACATCCTAAATTGACTTTAAACGTAGGATACAGGTCTATTTTAAACAAAATCGACTTAAAGCCAATATTTAATTCAATATACGACCACAAAATATTTAATATCACGCCCTACAAGTAAATTTCTCTCTAGTGCTCTTGCCAAATGGATCCATGGCACAATTTTTAAAAATCTAAATCTGCTTTCTTGCTCATTAAGAGTACACATTCCATCAACAAGTTAATCCCATCAGAAAGATTAATATTTATTTTCCCTTACGATAAACGTAAATGATGATTATCCTCAATGAAAATTATAGTTTTTGAGGTGGTATTCCTTTTCCTACTTCAGTGATTGTGTTTGTCGGATTCTACGAATCACGTGCATCTGTCAGTTGTTCTATTCTCAATTATCACGGATCCAACGCGCTTAGCAGGTAAATGAGGTAGGACTACTCTTTGCTGTCCTAAGAAAGGAATATAATCACCTTTTTGTAAGAGTCCTATAAGAAAATAAATTATTTCCACATGTGGAAATTTGAAAAACATATAATACAAAAGGTGCAAAATTGTTACTTTACAACAGGTAGTAAATTACAACATTATGTGTTCTTTTACTCGGTAGAAGAGAATCGGTGTATAATGGTGCAATGCCTCTCATACAATATAAATGCGATAATACCATTGGGAATGCTATTTCAACTGAAGTCATTTGCATGCATATCGCCAAGTAGGTTGTATTCGTCTTATTCTATCACATTTGCTTGTAAATATTAATTATTTTTTGTAAGATTTTCGTTGTAAATTTTCACTGAAAGTGTTTCATTTACTCGCGTGAACAATGCACACGTGTAGTCCTAGGCTTACATGTGCGTATATAATACGTTCTCTCCCTATCTATCTATCCAGTGCTCTGCCACGTGGCAGGTCCAAGGCTAAAATTCATACACAGTCAACTTTTTCGCTCTTGAATGAGCACATCATCGACCAACGCAATAAGTCTGTCTAATCACAAAGGCGCTGCCTTTCCACACCTAAAATAATGCCTTGGTTCAAGAAAAAGATAGGTTTCTGAAGTGGTTTTCCATTTCCTTTTTCAGTATCTGCATTATTCGGCTTTTGCGAAACACGTGCAGTTCTCGGTTGGACTATTCTCAAATATCCCGGACCCAACACAGGAAGTTCTCTCCTTACACTCCAAAAAATATTGCTAACTCAAGTCGCACAACCCTGTTATCGTTTCCTTTACAGCTCTTTATAAACTCAATATGGACGACCCAAAACGTTAACCACAGCACAATACGGCAGTGGTACGATTAATCTTGAGGTAAATATAAGACAACAACAACAAGAGTAATTAAGAAAGTAAAGAAACATATCCGTATATAATATGTCAAAAATACACTGGAAAAATTACATGGGCTTTCCAGAAATCTAAAATGATCCCTGAAACGAAAACATATTAGGATACTGTGTTGGCTACCCTTTGTCTTCACCAGTATCTAACTCATAGCCTCTCTTACGTATTCCAACATGCAATTTTCATATATTTTATTCTTATAGCAATTAAGCACACTGTTCATTTTGTTTAGCATTATGGGTTCTCCATATGTAAGGTCGTTGTAATGGCTTGTTGTACTTAGTCTTGTTAGGAAAGAAAGTGTGCTATTTTGCAAAAGATATTTTGCTATTTTTACGATTCGCGAAAAGTGTGCAAGATATTTTCTGTTGATGCCGTCAACAAGGCCGAAACCCTCCTCTCTCTTATAAAGTGTCATCACTGGTACGTCCCACCCCCGCCCCGGTGTTGACGTAATATATGGATGGCGCTATAGAATTTTGTGTATTGTAACGTTTCCGATTCAAAGAGGCATCATACACAGTCGCTATCTGGTGAGTGCATGAAGCCATTGCCTAGAAATAATGTCACCACGTCCATGGTGACTACTATAGGCCTACTGCATCCTACTATGATGAATTCTACTCAGTAGCGTAGTCAGGGGGGCGCGCAGGGGGAGCTGCCGCTCCCCCTGAGGCCCTTTTTCCGAGAATGGGACCTTTTTCAAGAATTATCAATTATTTCAAATTCTTCAAAAAGGCCCCAAAAATATCAATCTATCGACAATTTACTATTGTACCGTATAACAAGCAGACCAAGCCTACATGGTTTGTTATGTGCAATCTGCAGGCCAATTATTGTTGTGAAGGGTCTTTTCTGAGGCCGTGGAACCTTTTTTATGGAGCCTTGTCTGAGGACGTGGGGCCGTGGGACCTTTTTAATTACTTTCTCGCTACCCCTGGCGTCAAAACCTGGCTACGCCACTGATTCTACTGCACTGTAATGCACTACACCCGACTGTACTGTACACACTACGACAACAACAACAACAACAACAACAACAATTAGAGTGCAACTGTTGTCTACGACAACATCGCGCACTATGACACCAAATCCATAC
>JAQFZF010005046.1:0-10167 GCA_034695365.1 Enchytraeus norvegicus
ATAGTTCTTTGAGTACTCTTGGATGTAAATTGTCTGGCCCACATGACTTATTTGTTTTTAATTTTCCTAATTCTTTTGATATATTTTCTGTAGTGAACTGTATGACTGACAGGCTATTTTGAGGCATAGTGTATTTTATTTCTGGAATATTGTGCAAAGGTTCAATGGTAAAAACACTTGAGAAGTATTCAGAAAAAACATTGGCCTTCTCTTGATCCTTTGTTATAATTGTTTTATTTTGTGAAGGGTCAAGAGTGTGTATATCTCCAATAGCCTTATTAGATTTGGTTTTGCTGTTAACATACTTCCAAAATATTTTAGGATTTTCTTTAACTGATTTAGCTATATTTCCTTGAACAGTGGCTGTCCTGGCACGCGTTTCTTTTCGCACCAGATTACGAACTTTGTTGTATTTCTTTTCCACTTCTCTGTTATTGCGTTTTTGATATCTGGACCATAATCTATGTTTCTTCCTAATTAGTTTACGTGTAGTTGTAGGTAATGATTGTTTCCATACTTGGGTATTTTTTAAAGCGTAATCTGTAATGGGGATGTATTTTTCAATACCAGCATTTAAAGACTCTTTGACATATTGCCATTGGTCTTCTACGCAGATATTACCACCTAGTATAGTATTTGCCTCTTCTGTTTGAAATTTAAGTTGAATAAAATTTCTTAATGCAGAATAATCCCCTTTATTAAAATTGAGTTTGCACTTCTTGTCTACCTTGAAAGTCATATTACACTCAACTTGCAATACAGAATGATCACTTTTTCCTAATGGACTGAGATTAAATATATTATCTATGGAGTCGTTATTTGATATTACCAAATCAAGGGTTCATGGAATATCAGTACCCCTGGCTCTGGTTGGAAATGTGACATTGGACGAAACAAATTGGTTTCAGCTTGCCTTGGAAGGCTGTAATACATGTAGGCCTACATTATTGATCGAAGATCATGTGGCAAAGAATTCCATGTAAAATTCCATGTAATTCCATGGTAAATGTAGTAAAAATAAAATATAAAAATATATAAAAATTATGGAGTTACCTTTTAAAGGGAAACTTAAATGACCTTGACAATCTGAATTTCTCAAATATTGAGAGCTTGGGGAAGGCCCTAGAACTTTCTTATCTCGCGCAATTTTAAATTTAAACAATGAGATTTTGATTAGTGATTTCAATATTGTAAGCATTAACTTTCTTAAATTTTGTATGAAAAATGTAATAATTATTAGAATTACACTATTATCTTGAAATTCCATCGAGATTTCTACCGTGTTTTAAGAATATTAAAGTAAACATTGAGAAAATGTAAACAAACCCAAATCAACATAAGAAACGTTAAATTTTGTATTTTTTTTACAATATTTTAATTTTAATTTTTATATTTTAATATTTTAGACCTAATCATTGGTATGCAGAGATCTGTGCTGTGATCTCCCTCACGATCGTACGTCATAGATTTTCGATTTTTATTAAATTTCTCCCATGATTCACATTAGAGTCTTGTACATCTTACACCTTTCAGATTTTCCAACATCCGATTTTGTAACATTTTTCACTTAGAATTAGGATTCATTTATGGTTGACCCCAACCAAGTATTAATTACATGTATTACATGTATATACATATACCAATGTTTGAGATAATATACAAATAACCATAATTATAAAGGTTGTCTTTTATAGATAGATATAGATATATTTTACATGATGTTGTGTAATTGTGTAGAATTTTGTGAAAACTGGTGACTACAAGTTAGAAAAACTTCCTATACCAGTATAATTAACTTAAGTTAAGTTAAGTTAAGTTATAAGTTTGAAGTTTATTTCGGACAGTTTAAGTTTGAAGTTTATTTCAGACAGAGAATATTTCTATAGTTAAGTATACATCTAGATAATAATTTGTGGTTTAATGACCTCTGAACAATGTGTATTAGAAGTGAACTATGTGAATAAAATATTATATGTAGTGTATTGCTATATAGTCAAGTGAAGATGGTTAGTTGAGTGAATAGTGGGATGGATCTTAAACAAGCATCTGATGCTTCCAGACCCAGTAATGTTATGTTATGTTATGTTATATTGTCCATTATTATTTTAGTTGCTTGAGCTTATAACTTGTACTAGCGAAAGAGGGAACATGTCTCTAAAACTACTCAGATAATGTAAAATCATACACTTTTAGAATATCTAAAAGGATTGCGTACCGAATATTAGATATATACCGTGATTATAAGTACCATAATAACTTTGTGTAATATTGATGTAGGAGCCTCAGAAATATCATTGTTAGTAAAAGCATCTTACTGTTTAATTAGTATACAATTAAAACACTTTGCCTACTATATAGAGTTCTTGCAGTATGTTTTACAAATATTGAATAACTTTATAATGTTTGTATAGGGCGATTGCAGAGAGTTTTGTATAAATATATGGATTACTCTTACTTCTGTCAAAAGTGAAATTTCGCATTAATATTAATTATTGTATGTCATTTTCAATATGAACTTTTTACAGATTATTTAGACACGATTATGGATTCATTTAAGTTCAGCGGAGTGCTTCAGATAACTGATCTAGATGATTTTATTGCTCCATCTCAGGTTTGTCTAAAAGTGTTCAGCTCTAAATACTCTAAATGAATTAATCATATAAATTTGTATATAAATTTGTATATCTGATAAATTCATAATATTTTTTGTTTTTAATTCTGAATTATTACGTATTTCTGACAATTCTCAGGAGCCTTTGCACTAAAGTCTGACCTGTACTGGAAGCAATTAGTTCGCAGTAGGTAACTACTTTCGGATGATTGTGAAGGTTACCACAGATCTGGCACATATATATATGATACAAAATTTACCAAATTATATTGTATATAGTGGGGTTGGTGACCGCACTGGTCTTCAGATTAATGACTATGTCACAATTGTGCTGAAATCGCTTAGGATTAGGATCAGCGCCGTGCCTACGTTCGATTGTGACACACCACCACCCCCATACACCTCAAATATTTTATTCTAAATATTTAATTGCTGTTGTTGTTACCGAAGACCAGGCATGGTGCTGATTCCGTCTATCTTCATTATTTGGGAGGGCTTATCCAGGGCTCGCCGCCAAGTCTCTAGCAGCCCCGCTGCCTCGCAGGGATTGTTCCATTAGTGATTGGAGAGAGTGTTGTTTGTATTTGTGTGCACAAAAAGGGAAATATTTAATTATGTTTATTTAATTATGTTAATTTTTGCAGGAGTGTATTAAGCCAGTCTCAGCTCCTCGGGTGAAGTCGACCGGCGCAAGCAAGATACGTGTGGAGAACGATGGGAGCTACTCTGAACTCTCTTTGGTGAGAATTTCTAAAATATCTCTTTAGTATATTACCTTAGCCTATTATAACATTATGAATTAAATATAATAGCGATACTCAGTGTTAATGAATTGTGTTGCTTAGCATGGGGCAGTGAGTCAGTGTTAATTGAATTATGTTGTAATAGAATGGGTAGTGACGCAGCTTTGAATTGTTCTAACATTATCGATTGGCCCATTCACTCGATGTGAATGAATTGTTCCATTATAGAATGGGACAGTGACTCAGCTTCAGAAGGCAGAGATAACCCTCAACGATTGCTTGGCTTGCAGTGGTTGTGTTACGTCTGCCGAGACTGTGCTTATAACCCAACAGAGTCAACATGAACTGTACAGGGTGCTCGAAGAAAATAGGCAACATTGCTTGGTAAGTATACAATACATATATTAATATAATACTTATGAGTAATGCAGAGCACTAAACTATTGACCCAGGTGTATGGATTTACCAAGGTAAGGATTATAATTATACATAAGGATTTTATACTTCCTGTTGTATTTTCTGCTTGAGCTGACCTTAACATCCTTTGAGTGAGGAACCCGACGTTAAATCTTAATTGTATCATGTTGTATCGTATACAGTATTTTGAGTATAATATGTGTAATGTTTTTAGTAATGATTTGGCATTTTGCAGAGTTCTAAATTGTAATACTTAAGTAATGATTATGTAAGTAACGTAAGTAATGATTTCTAATTATTAATTAAGTACCTAATTAATAGACCTGCTACATTGTCATGGATGAATCAGCGAATTATTGTTATATAAACATTGAGTTTTAGTATTTGTATAATTATTATACAAGTTTGTATACTAATCCTTTCGTTTGGCTTTATCCTACTCATTAGTACTTTGAAATTTTTAATTTGATAATTTTCCATAAAATTTCTAATATTATTTTAATATTCCATTTTGGTATTTTGATTGAAAAATTGTCTGTTATTTAGTGGTATTTTATTCTCGTATGCGCAATTATAATTCTGCATATCTATAAGCTTGCTGAATATTATAATTATCATTTAATTATTTTGGTTGAAGTCAAAGTCACTGAGTCAAAGAATTGTTTGTTTGACAGAATGGTGAGGAGCAGAAAAGAAAGCTGATCATAGTTTCAGTCTCGCCGCAGTCTAAAGCTTCACTGGCGGTCAAGTATAATCTGTCCGCAGAGCAGACATCTAGTCGACTAGCAACATTCTTCAAACAAATCGGTTTGCACACCTTGACTTTTCTTTGACTAATCAATCAATCAATAAATTTTATACACACACTCTTAATTAAGTCTCAGAAGCGCTTGTTTTGGCAGTATATTACCAAGCACAATTGTAGGCAGTTTTGGTTTAACATTCATTCCATTAATCGAGCATATATAGGTCAGCTTGTTGTAGTTTCTAAGATTTATTTATCTATTTTAAAATTATTTTAAAATTTCTAGCACTATTTTAATTACAAACAGTACGAATGATTGTACGGGAACATTCCTTTAAACATGTAGAAACGCAGATGGGATTTCTGCTTGATTATTTTATGTATAAATATGTTCTAAAAAAGGTTTTAAGTAATCTGTAAGCTATTCATGTTGTAGAATATTAAAATATATTTGTCATACATGTGCATTGTGTAACAGGCCTAATGGCCTATTCATTTCACCAGTGGCATAACTACGGGAGGCAGTGGAGGCAGTCGCCTCCGGGCGCCAGGCCAAGAGGGGCGCCTCACAAAAAAAGTCACCAAATTTAGAGCCGTTTTTTAACAATTTCACCATTTTACACTTACGACAGTGGTTCAATTCACAACCTATTATCTTGAACCAAATTGCCATGTGCACTATAATCACATTTATTCGATGAAATTATCAGTCTACTTTCCACAAGAAACCCTAATCATTAATTGTTGCCCCGCAAGATTATTAAAGGGCATCTAAAAATATCCGGGCGCCTGAAATGCAGTTATGCCACTGCATTTCACTCTAGGCTGGCAAGCTTAGGTTTTTTAAATTTTATCTTGTTTAAAAAATAGCTTCTTAAAGTTTTTTTAAATAACCTGTTTTTCTAGAAATAGTTAGGTTTTAGGTTTTTTATTATTTTTATTTTTGCAATTTTAATTTGTTATTTTTGCAATTTTGCAACAGTTCTTTAAGTTTTTATTTTTGCAACTGAAAACAACAAGATTTTTCATAAACAACTTATGTTAAATTAATTAAACTATTTAAAAGAGATCATTAATTTCACAGAATAATAGAGTCTATATTATGACCTCTATGTCTGTCTTTCTCTGTAGGGCGATCTCTCTGTCTCCCACTCAGTGTGCTGCCTATTTGGCAGGTCCATGGCGTGTTGTTTGTAGCTGTATAGTGCGTGTGCTATATTTGTTTTTAATTAATAAAGATAATTTTGTTTTCGGTGGGTCTCCATACGTGCAGCTTTCAGTTGGACTATTCTCAAGCTTGCGGAGATAGACAAGACCACCATCTGTTTTATCCATCTAAATTATTTGTATAAAGTGAGCAAAAGTATACTTCAGTTAGTGATATTGAAATCTTGTACACTTCACTGGACTATTGCTCTAGGGTCGATTTATCCATTAGGGGGTCTGGGGATGGTCTCTTCAGTTCGAGGGGGTGAGGGCATGCCCCCCCCCCCCTTCAATTCACAACTTATACCAAGAAACTTTAAAACCCAAAAACCTAAAATTTTTGCTTTAGGTATTTAGGTTTTTCCAGCCCTGATTTCACTATATATTGTACTGATGTTATATATTATTGTACTATATTTTTCAGGTGTAGATCACGTTTTTGATACAAACATTAGTCGTGAGTTCAGTCTCATAGAAAGTTGCCGAGAGTTTGTATCTCGATATGAACGACGTGAGAAAGATAAGACATCACTTCCTATGCTTGCGTCTGCCTGTCCAGGTTATTACTATTTATGATTAGAGTTCTAACTATTAAATTTAACTACTATCAACCTCATCATCCCATCATGCTGAGAATTCGTATGATAGAAGTGAATTTAGACCGTGACAGATGTTCGATGAAGGTCGCTGTGTATATAGTCAATTGACTTCAGACCAGTATTAGACCCTTCTAAGAAATTTACCTCATTTACTACAAAAATTCTGAATGGTCCACTTGTGTTTCTCAGACAACTGTTTCAGAACAGGACGGCGGTCGCCGGTCTCCTTTCTAACAATTGGGAAGATGTCGATGATTTTATATATTGATTATTAGTATGATTAAATTTGATTGTCCCTAATTAAAATTTATTTTGTAAATCATGACAGAACATAGTGTTCTTGCAGATCTCTCATTTCTTCCACAGTTAATTTGCCCTGCAAAGTAATACGTGCCACATAGTAGCGTATTTCTAATAGTAACATGCTACATTTCTAAATACTTTATAGTTTTATCCACTCTATCATAAAAAACTGTTACTTGCACATAATCAGATTTGAATTATTTATTTGAATATACAATGACTAACTTGACCTCAAGTGAAATATATGCATATGTTATTTAGGATGGATATGCTATGCTGAGAAGACTCACGGCTCTTATATTTTACCTTACATTTCTACGACAAAGTCTCCACAGCAGATAATGGGTTCCCTGATCAAGTCCTACATAGCGGAGCTGAAGGGAAGAAAACGCGATGATATTTACCATGTGACAGTGATGCCTTGCTACGACAAAAAGTTAGAAGCTTCGAGGCCGGACTTCTATAACTCTGACTTTGAAACCCGCGATGTTGATTGTGTGCTCACTACGGGTTAGTGGTATTCTTCTTCATTTAGGTGTCCTGCCCATTCCGGGCATTGACGGTCATGGTTTTCCACAGTTCTCGTTCTCTTGAAGTTCTGATCTTTTCTACTTCTTCTACGTTCATTAATGGTCTAGTACACTGTAATGAGAATTTAATGTCCGTTTCGTCATCCAAAGGCAATATCAGGGACACCTCAGTGGTCTCATAAGAAATGTTCATTGATTTATCACTTATCGTGTTCTGATCGATTGCACATATTTCTTAATTTTTATCTTCCACTTGTAGCCTAAATGATTTCTTGTGTCATTTTAAATAAATAGCTTTATTCAAAGTTTGAAATAAATTATGTTGTGTTTGTCTAAGTGTTAGAATTCTTGTTATGTATTTTGTGAACTGATTAAAATAAAAATAGATTTTCTGTATTTAGGTGAAATTCAAGAAATGCTTCTGAAGACTAGCGTAAAGTTATCCGATTTAGAACCAGACAAAGAAGAAATGATGTAAGTCTATAATATTGATAATGTATCAATAAATAACACTTGTGAATAGTCCCTAAATAAATTTAGTCAATGCTCAATTCTATTTTGTTGTATGAAATATTGTGAATGCAGGCCTATACGTGTCTGATATCATCGTCAGATGATGAACCGAATGTATCAAATTTCATCAAAGTAATTGATTAGATTTATCTATAGCTGATTACCATCAATTTTGTTTCTGTATTCTATATTTATTTCAACAACAAAGCATTTCACTATGTACACGTATAATATAGGCTATAGCAGTTCAACAGAATAATTTGAATTTACACGTATGTGAGAATGTAATATATTTTAAGCTGATTTTTAAAATTTATAATAGAAAGTTAGCAAATTTTGTGGTGTTCCTGTAATTATGAAATAGTTCAGACTTCTATGCGTTGAAAGCTGAAAATTATGTTTTACGTCTGTTTTGCATATTAAGTAAACTTTAATAGCAAGCTGCGGCGTACTTAACAGGCATGTATGATGCCAAGTACGATAATCTACTGGGATTATCCACCTTTGTTGGTTCTGAGAAACTTGAGAATAGGACAATGGACAACTGCATGTGTTTCATAAGAATTGACTAACGCAGATACTACAGTGAAGGGCGGAGTGGTCTGGGCCATGGCTTCTGTATACTTTCCCAATTGCCGTTCATATTCCAGACTTGCGGAGTCCTTCTACATCATGTGTGGCCAATGGCAGGTTAGACTGTTTTCCCTACACTGTTCCAAGGCGCTTCTGAGATGCCTAGCATTTAGGTGCTATAAAATATACTTTGTATGGTACTGTACTGTTTTATTCTGTTCAACGTTAAACTGATTGATTCGTATTGTTGTCATGTAGCGGCAGACTACCCACATGTAGTAGCTGGTGGAGTCACGCAGGAAGTGGTAGCGGAGGCTATCTACATCATGTCGCTGTCTATGCTGCTCAACATCTACAGGACAGTCAACTCTCTAACATACAACTAAAGGTGCTCAGGTTAGTTGTTGGTCGCGATCTTATATAGATATAATAATACATCTATGCATAATTATATTACTAATTATTTAATACCTGCAGTGTATATGCATTACGATATTGTATACTCCAATGTCATTGCGTTTGCTCGAAAGATTTCTTAGACAGGGTTCCCACGCTGTCGTGGAATTCCAGGACGTCCTGGAAATGTCCTGGAATTTTAAAATGTCCTGGAAATGTCCTGGAATTTTGAAATGTCCTGGAATTTGTAGTTGTCCTGGAAAAGTCCTGGAAAGTCAGGCTTTTCTTACGATTATGCGCACTTCTTCACAAGCATGATAGGTTAACTTCCGGAATAATCGAGATTACACAAAGTTATTCAACTTTTTTTGATTCTTGCACATGGACAGGTGAATGTTGAGAGTGGGTTTTCCAAGATGATGGTAACAGAATATGCAATGCTACAGGAGTCAATGCTATAGTTTGGTGAATAACACTAAAGCAGGCATGGTTTAGGGCCTGTTTCGTTGCATATTTGACAACATTGTTAATATTTTTTACTTAAATTTGTGTCCTGGAATTTTCTTTGGCTGTTTTGGAATTGTCCTTGAAATGTCCTAGAATTATGCTTTCCAGATTGTGTGGGAACCATGTTTTTAGTGCGCAAAGAGTTTTCCTCTTATGTACAGTCTAGTTAAAGAACCAACATTTGCTAATCATATGCCTTTCGCCCTATCGACTCTACTACATTGGCGCTCATTTACATCCTTCATCTGGTCTCAAATTTATTACAAGTAAATCCATAGACCAAAGTCTGAAAGCTGCACGTGTTTTATAGAAGCAGTGTACGAATTGGGCGATTTCAAAAGGGGGGGTTTGGACGACTTTGTAGGGGGGTGTCGGACCATTTTCCCTTACAATCTATATGTTAAAATGATATAAATCCGACCTCGCAATCTTCAAAGGGGGGTCCGACCCCCAAACCCCTCCTGGCAATTCACATCCTGCATAGAAGCTGACTAATGCAGTCACTGAATAAGGTAACATTTGGAGATCTTTTCTACTTCTTCTACGTTCATTAATGGTCTAGTACACTGTAATGAGAATTTAATGTCAGTTTCGTCATCCATAGGCAATATTTCAGGGCCCCCCATGGATCCGGGCCCTAGGTCAAGGCCTATGTGCCTGTGCCTGAATACAATCCGGCTCTGAATACAAGCGCAGTTAGGCCTTAGTTCAAAGAAAATTATTGTCTTCTGAACCGCCGCAGAAGACAATAGTTTTCTATGAACTAAGGCCTAACTGCGCTTGTATTCAGAGCCGGATTGTATTCAGGCACAGGCACATAGGCCTAGGTCACATGGGATCAGGCCTAGGCCGGATCCATGGGGGGCCCTGAAAGTATAATTATGGGGCGTAGAAAACTATAAGTGTGAAAAAAAATAGAAATAATAATATTTTGGGGATAAAATTTAGTGGATACAATTAACATTTGCTAAGCATGCATTAAGTATAGGGCCTACATTATCGTCCTGTGTCGTCGCCCCCCCTC
>JAQFZF010005047.1:0-10167 GCA_034695365.1 Enchytraeus norvegicus
AGAGAGAGAAAGAAAGAGAGAGAGAGAGAGAGAGAGAGAAAGTGAAAATGTGAAATTGGAAATAAAGGAGATATTGGAAACACAGAGAAATAGCGAATAAAAAATTGAACAAAATAGGGATATACGACAGAGAAAGAGAGAGAGAGAGAGAGAGAGAGAGAGAGAGAGAGATAGAGTGAGAGAGAGAGAGTGACAGAGAGAGAGGGGGAGAGTGAGACAGAGACAGAGAGGAGGGAGAGAATGAGAGTAGGAGAAAGAAAGGGAATAGAGAGATAGTAAGAGACAAAGAAGAGCCACACACGGAGACATGGGAGAAGGAGATTGATTGCTCTTGTGATAGTGAAGAGGTAAACAAGAGATCTGCGGATCTAAAGACTTGCCCTCATTGATGCTGCTGATAAAGCGACTGCAAGAATTGCAAGGCAAGCAATTGACAACGAATTACAACATCGATGTGTCACAATAACCAGCCTAGTAACACAAAGGTAACATCGATTGAGATGCGAATTTAACGTCCTTTTCAACAATTAATGATGACATCAGAGAATGTCTCTATATCCCTTAATGTGATTATCATTGTCTATGATAATACATTTTCTTATGTGTGACATTGCGTACACATTCTTATGTATGATAATACATTCTGTATTATGCAAGAAAAATGCGAGAAAAATGGAAGCGATCACATTACTAGGCATTAATGAGCGTAATAGCAGACCGCGAATTGGAATGTTCGTCGTGGACCTTACATTTGACAGTGTACTAGACAGATTGAGAGCGAGAGAGAGAGAGAGAGAGAGAAGAAAAAAATACACACACGTACAAACAAAGAAAGAGAGACAGACAGACAGAGACAGACAGAGATACACGGAGAGAAAGTGAGAGACAGACAGATAGACGGACAGAGAGAATAGAGATGTTAAAGAAACAGTTGGAAAGAAAAGGTTGATTGTGGTCGGGTAGGAAGGATATGGAGGGATGTATTTAGTGTTGCTGTGAGTGGATTGGAGTGGACAGAGGGAGGAGGGAGGGAGGAGGTGGGTAGGGAGGGAGCCGGTGAGAAATGAGTAGGTGCGCTTGACGCAGACATCGCCCGTTGTGAAGTTATTACAAGGAAACCAACTTACCGTGGGTCATTCGATATGCTGGGACTGGAAGAGTAACAATGTGCTTTGGAGATGTATTTAGCATAATATTAATTTTCCAATTCAAAATGTTGGAAATGTTTATAGCGATATTACATTTATTATGCGCATTTGTAAGGAATGGATAAGATAACGCTTCATACGGATTTAACTTCTGCTTCTACATTTAAGATTTGTCTGACGCAGAACGGACTTGTAATTGAATCCGAGATCAGCGGAGTGATAAGAATTAGGAATTGTTTAGGAATTGTTTTCTATCTTTAAGTTACAATTAATCATACCCTTACTTTGCAATCAGTAACCCAGCCGATAAATAAAAAACCTAACCACTGCTCATGCTCGGTGATATCTAGGTCACGTTAGTTATAGGCCACGGTTGATAAACCATTAATTCATTACATTCTATTGCCTTACTATTATTTCGCTCAAATAGGGTGATTTCCTATGTATATTGTAATTAAATACCTAGAAAAAAGTAATCGTGGTTACGTATAAGAATTCGTAGATAAAATTTGGTCCTAAAGTTCCGGCAAAATATTATTTTATGATTTTAAATGTATGATTGTCATTTGGTTACCATGGCCTTGATTAACCACAGCGCGCATGGCAACTGACGACGTTCCTATTGCTCAATTTTTCACTCGAATAGGGCTATTCCTTTCCATTTTACCGTTTACTTGTTTTCTAGTCGCGCGTGCAACTATTTAAACATTTCCAGGTATCAGTTAGTCTTTGTAAAAATATTAAGTTAAGTCATAAATATTATTTTAGTTCGAACTGTCATATTTAAATGCTTTTATTTTTATTTTTCAGATCAATAAATCTATTATAGCAATAATGAAAACTACGGAGGCACATATCCGATACTTATTATTGTGACAATGAAACTATAAATACATCTTAGGAATACTCATATCTTTGCCTTATTAAGTCAAATTTAGTCATGGAAACTGCCGCAGAATTCGCCACCGAGGAACTCTTTAGTCAAACGGCTTTCATGATTCACGGTCTAAATCTAATGAAGAATATCACAGATGCTGATGAATTTAATGAAGTCTACAATCTCACGATGAAACGTGAATATAAAAATAATGAGAAAGGTCAATCTGACGAGAGCAATACTGTTTGTGATAAGAGTTTAAATAAGATAACAACTGATGATAATAAAAGTAGCGAAAGAGAAGTAGTTAGTAATCAAAACAACGAGCCACGTATGTCGATCAATGGTATAACGGATTACAGTGCCTCTAATACTGTGTGCCAGGAGTACAAAGGTAAAAGTTGTATTTACAAACGTACGCAAGAATCAGCGGGTGAATGTCCTCCTACCGCTGAAAGCAATAGCAACAATACAGAGTCAGAGTCAGTAAATAAAGCTGCTACTGCTACCGATGCATTAATGAATAATAAAGATACCGTAGACGCGCTAATGCCTAATAAAGTTGTTGCCTCTGATGCTACTACGTGTTTTGATGCAGCTATATCTACTTATCATGTAAATGCAGGTTCTGTAATAGCATCTGCTAATCACGGCGTAGCATTTACTCATAATAAAGTTGCAGCTGCCACTACTGATGCAACAGTTTCAACATCTCAATCCGCAGCACATGAAAGTTCTGAAATATCTCCAGCTAATAACGGTGTAGCTTCAGCGGAGGAAGGAAGTGCGGAAGGGGGACGGAACAAACGTTCCAAATCAAAAAGAGATGGTGAGGGGAAGATAGGGAACTGCGGTACAGTTGATACGGGAAGCGGCAGTGGAATTGTTGACACGTCGAAATTAGAAACGAGTTCGGAGGGCTTGTCATCGCTGACGCTGGGGCTGCGGGAGGAAATGGAAGATAAAAGCGGAGAGGTGATGGATAGCGATACGGTGGAGAGAAAAGACGAAATCAAAGATGATACCGAAGACATACCGAAAGATTTGTGTGTGTCGGATAAGAATGGACGTAATCTGTTGACGTCATTGTGTGTCCAATGTCCCAGAGGGGTTCAGACGTCGACTTGGTCAGGGGAGGGGGCGGATATACTCCCCCGGCCCCCTCGAGCGATCGATACGGCCGGGGAAAGCCCGGACTCGGGGCTGGAAGGTGATCGACCACACGACAGGTCTCACAACACCGCAACTGTCGCTCCAGGTTGGTAAACTTTCTTCTTTCTAATTTCATTCCTGTTCGACATTCGATACGTGACACTGTGACCGGCGCCACTGAAGCTGTTTCAGCTGCAGGGCGTTTGATTAGCCACAATACGTGTAAAATAAAATCAACACTTGAGGCTGACAATGCAATCAGCGAACTGCTAAATGCAGAGTCTAAGGGTTGACATTGACACAAAATGAAATTTTGACAAATGTATTTTTAGTGCTGTAACTGTGAAATATATAATTAAATATTCAGAATTATAATGTATACAACTGCCTCTTTATAATTGTATATATTCGCTAAGTTTGGTTACGCGTGGTGCTAGGTCCATTCACAAATTTTATAACTTTTTAATACCTTTCTGTATCTTACCAGTGAAAATACAATTGACCTGAGCACAATCGATGTTCGACCAAAAAAGTCCATCACAAAAGTTTCTTCTTAGCCTAAACATGCTTACAGCATGTTTTGTATGATTTGTATTTAGTATTGTTTTGTATTTTGAGGTAGTTGGTCATCCTTTTGATCTGAATTCATATCTTTTCTCATAATGCATATCAATTGATGCCTAATGCCATTATATTTCTTTCATGTCGTGTGCAATATTACATATCGTTCAGTAAGTATAGCCTACAGTGTACACCTGTTGAAATTATTATTTTCAATAGAGGTGTACAGACTGTACAGTGTACACTGTACACAGTAATTAAAATTACTATTACCTTTCAATAGGTCTCCATGCATGGCTTATCGGCTCATATGTCTGGTATATGATCGTAATGTTTCTAAAGTGGGGCTGGCGATATTGTCTCTAGATTAATTACAATTGTCACCTGTGTGGTGAAATCGCTTCGAAATAGGATTATATCCTAACCCAAGGGTAAGATGATGAATCTAACATTAATTTTAGCTCACTCTATAGGCCAGTGTATATATTTCAATATCTTATCATCTGGGCAGTCTAATTATTGTATGTCTGACATGATCATGATATAGCATTTCAAATTTAAAAACGGACGTGAAGGTTTTCTTGATTAATTTATTTTAACTTAAGAGTTATAGTTATTTTCTTAGATCACTTACTTTGATGGAAGCTGGACGGTGACTAACAGCATTGTCACACCCAAGCATTTGTTGTAATGGACTTATGACAGTCGAGCATTGATATATGCTCCTCATGGAAGATTTGTCTGGCGTGTAGATCTCATGCAAATCGATATTGACCTCAATATATTGTGATGGAAGTATTCAGGGCTTGTGGCAGTATCTAAGTATTGTGTCATCGGCACGGTGGCATTATCTGATGACCCGTCCTCGAATGATTTATTGCTCGAGTAATTGATCATAAAGAAAGGATCAGTTTTAGAAAATCATTATTGAATAATTTAAAAGAAATTATTTATTTTCATAATAAATATTATAGCAATTAGAATAGGGGAAATGATTCGTTATTTTATCATTTTAATTGTGTTGAACTCGAATCGGCTCATCTTTAGACATAATCATTAATCATAGCGTCCATTGCTCACAAATATATGTAGCCAAGAGCCCAATTATAAAGGTAGGCTATTAATGCGATATGCGAAATTGTCATGACATTCAGACATTGTGTCTCATATATATATATGAAGAAATTATGACACTTTCACAATGTAGCGAATATAAATTAAAATATATTCGGCGGTTGTTAAATGTACAGGGTGAGTATAAAAGAAACCTTAGTGAAGGACGAGTGGCCACCAAACTCACATGACAGCAAATCTCTCGACTACAACGTCTAGGGAAATTTTTTGAGCGGTACATGTGTTCATTTCTGGAAGGCTAGGAGCACTTCATCCGTAATGGAAAGCAAAAAAACAAACTTGCGCCACCTTGCAAAATAACATGTTAAACATGTGCAGTAGTCATGTGTAAAGCAATATTCGAAAAAATATATTTTTAAACCCAACCAACAAGGCTGAAATCAAGACTGTGCAGCAGGCAATCTGGGAAAACTTGCCACAAGAGGCCATCGACCTGGCTGTACTTTGCATTCCAGAAAAGGTTACAAGCATGCATTCGCACAAATGGCTTTCATTTAGAACACCTATTCAAACAGAATCGGAACCAACAATAAACGGCCCTCCTCAAAGCCACAATTAATAACAAAATAAATGAATGTCTGTTGAATAAGCTTTGTTAAGTTGTTTTTTTCGATTTTTTCGTAGAAACTCTGTAACTTTTTCATTTATGAATATTTTCGACCAAATTTGGAGGGTAGATGTCAAAAATCTTCCTCTAGACGTCTGTAAAATATTTATTTAAAATCTTGAGTTTTGACAAAGTTATTGAGATTTCGCTAGGGTTTTTTAATTTTTTATTACTCGCCCTGTAGAATGTCATTGTAGATAAATTGTGGTAGTAAGCTGTTTACTAAATAGCTTGAAGTATTAGTTTAATCCAGGTTTAGCTTGATTTTGCCGCCCGAGGACGCCATCTGGAACTGGTCATCTCGGTATTCAATTAATGTTCCTTTGGAGATCAGTTGGGTCTGTTCTTAAACTGGCTCTGCTGTGTAGGCCCAAATTGTGCCCAACTATAGCCTTCTACTAGTACTGGCACTTTCGTTCATATTTACTAATACTGTCGCCTCTGATATCATCCTTGGATGAGGAAACGAACGTCAAGCCTTTTAAAATGATTACTATAATTACTAACTTTCGTGTTTGTGTTTTTACCAGTGCTGGCAAGAAAGACAAGAAGAAGTTGCTATTCTAGAATCAAGAATCTACTGTCATGCCACCATACATTCATCTTTATGCAATATAATATTTGTTAATTATGTGTATACTAGTGTATTCAAGTATTTATACCAGCCTGGTCCATTATTTGTTTGCTAATCTAGTTATAATATTGTGTTAGGACTTTAGACAGAGAATCATATTTAACAGTGCATGACATTAACATCAATAAGCCAATTCTATCTTTATGTAATATAATAATTATAAAGCTTAAACTTTACGATTGCTGCTTAATTTATAAATTAGTTAATGCACAGTCTTTTACTATGATTCAAAAGAAGTCAAATAAATTATTTCTTAATTAAATTTGTACTTCAATGCGAATTTAACGTCCGTTTTATCATCTGTCGACGACATCAGGGACGTCTCCAACAACACACAAACAAACTTGTGTAGATCTATGTCTTCCTTGTTATGTTCATTGTGTACCGATGCCTAAATGTAGCTGATCAAAACTGTGTCAAAGTTTTCTAGTATTTGATTCTCTATTTTTGTATAAGAAATTAGTATGAACTACTTGTGTATGCATCGCACTGTAATTATTATTATTGTATTATTATGACTGTATTAGTGTATTTTCTATATAATTCTGCTGGTGCTTTTTCATCTGCATTTTGTTTCACATGCTGTGTTGTATTACAGTGTTTATATTTTAAAGTAGTCGAATTTGACATTTTTTCAGATGTTAATCTGAAGCAAGATCATCAAAATATATAATAAAGGTAAATGGTTTTCAGTGTGAGAACAAAATACATGGCCACGTTTTGATTTACTGAGTAGCCTACTTTACTAATCAAGCTTGGGCATCAAGATCCTTGAATCAAAATGCATCCAATGAATTAGTGCATTGTGTTTAACTTTTTTTTAAAATTCTGTGCGAAAGTGTAGTCAATATATTGCATGCAAGTTATTAGTAGAATCTATTATTACGAATATTATTTTATGCACTTGAAAGTTCTTAGTAGTATCTTCTCTAGCAGTTTTGATTTCTTTTTGCCCGGATTAGTTAGTACAATATGATCAGATTGTAGATGTCCTTGATTCGAATCTTAAACTCAACCCATGGCAGACCATGTGAAGCCATCCCTGAGAGATGGAAAAGTTATTTTGGGTCAATCATATCTACCCGAGGTATATGATTGACATTTGACGCTTTCAATGCAAATATAGCGGTGTCAGCATTAAGACCAACTTTCGTGGGAGCAACAATAGAATCAACGATTTATTATATCCGGACTAGAATTTTTCATTTCGAATTAGTGAATAATTTTATAATGGATGTGTTTTATGCGAAAAGCTTACTTATCTACAGTTGTTTTGCCTATATCTATTCTTACAAGTATTTTGTGCATGTTCGTCTGTAATAATTTATCACTTTTTCTCTATTGTTAGTCAATATACTAATAACCCAGTAAAATCATGTGAGCAGAGATATTATCTATTATGATTTGTTTTGAATTAACCTATGTACTAGTATGTAGCCTTCTATGTCTAACTGTCTATCTAATTTTACTGTATTTTGATCTGTTAGTCTATTTTGCATCAGATATGCTGATAATTTGACGTGTATAGTGCACTGTATGCACTGTATAGCTGCTAAATATCGTAATACAATGCAAAACAATGCGGGTTTAATCATCGTCCGTTTAATCATCGTCCGTTTCATCATCGTCCGTTTCATCATCTGACAACGACATCTGGGACGTAATGATTTATTAAAGTGGCTGTGCAAATTACAAAGTATTAACAAAATCTAGCCATTGGTTGATAA
Source organism: Enchytraeus norvegicus (assembly GCA_034695365.1). NCBI lineage: Eukaryota > Metazoa > Annelida > Clitellata > Enchytraeida > Enchytraeidae > Enchytraeus > Enchytraeus norvegicus. Next base: position 7,841 of record JAQFZF010005047.1, read on the forward strand.
AGCTAAGATTGTTTCTGTAGATCATAAAAAGTTGTTATGTATTGTCTATTAGATTTCTAATACACATCTTAGGTGAGCTTTCTACATTTGAACCAAATTAAGAATATATTCCAAGAAATAAACATTATTTATTAACTTTTGTTAACAGAATTTACTGACTGATGTTACCAAACCAGATTTACAAATAATTTGATATAAATAATTATTATGTCACTGTTATTAACTTTATTTATTATTGGATTGACACTTTAAGTAAATTAAGATGGAATGATTATAATTTATTATTATTGTTATCGTTATCCAATTATAGAATTCATTGGTTTCATTTTTTTTGTATTTTCTTCCCTCGGTAATATTACGTCGCGACATTATGTACTCGTTAACTCAAATTAATAAAACTACCAGGCTAAGATATTTGCAATACAAATTTGACTTAAAATCTTTTCAATCTAATGAATGATTTAATATTGCTTACATTGTATTGCTCTTAATGTAACATTGTCCATGTATATTCTTCCATTCAACCATTAGGCTATGCCATTTTGAACAATCTCTTTTCCATATGGAAGTTGACACAGTTTATGAACTATTTCTTCAACTGTTGTGGATTATTATTCTCAAAATGTAAACCAGTTTTTTTAATTATGAGAGTATTTTGCTTAATTAATATACTCCTAAGATTCATGGGATACATCTTTTGTAATTATCATAATTATTGCTTCTGAGATGTTTCATATATAGAAGCTCTTTAAGATAATTATTTGTAATACAGTGTCAACAGTAATTTTTACAAGAGAAAGCAGTGTATCAGTTTGAGTATTTGAAAGCTCATATTTACTGATTAGGGTGGAGGTGAGATCTCGCCCCCTTTTGAACCTTACACCCACCCTCGTCTGTTATTAAATCTGATCTGTTTAAATGTGCGCTACTGAATGTGGATACTGAAATTTTTCTGCTGAAGCTTACGAAAACCACTGCCTCTGCTTATGATTATGTACTGTAACTATAGAGGCTCTGCAGCTATGAACTATGCATCCATTAGCTATGCAGCTATTTATAACGTCAGTAGTTTTACTGATAATATCATGTGCAAACTAATTACAGAGGGCAATAATTATTGCACCACCTGCAAATCTTATCTTTGTGATGGTAGCTCGAATTTGTTAAACAGTCTTGAAGAGATGCCTTGTACTGCTGAACTTACTGTTTACTTTATGTTCAGAAGGTGGTAGGTAGTAGTGATTGGTCGGTTTGACGTTAACCACACTAAAATCTATCTGCCATTGACTAATTGCCGCTGCAAAAAATCTAGAAGGCCTACATTCATTGGAATGATAAAAAAATCAAATAACGGTTTAACGTCCGGTTCATCATCTGACGACGATATCAGGGACTGATGTAATGATTAATGATTGTTACTGTTGACGATGCTGTTGCAACTTTCTGATGAAGGCTAAAACATTTGTCGAAGAGGCTGATCAGCATCGTGTCTATTTGCTGTGTCGTGTATTCAACAAATACATGTACATCAATAACTTTAGCACTGTGTTCATGCATAAATATCTGATCTTACTTTGCATACTTTTCTAATATGTATTTCAGTTGTTTTGTTACTATTTTCATGCGCTTGTATTAGATATGTTTTAGAATCAACATTAAATCAGACTTATTAATAAATTTTGATTTTTGTTATTCATTTCTAAATAATAGCCTGCTCATTTATGGCAGGCCTATCGACATGACCTATCGGAAATTCTGTAGACCTTTGCAGAAGATATCGTATTGAAACTGTGCGTCCGTCTCTAATTATGGTTCCATCTGGTAAGAGTGTAATAACTTTCAACTACGACGAGACTTTATGCTATCATTCTTCCATCTGGTAAGTGTTTGCAAGTTATGCTATCATGCTGCCATCTGACGAGTATTTGATAACTTTAGACTATTATGCTTCCATCTACTAAGTATTTGAAACTTTAGGCTATCATGCTTTCATCTGGCGAGTATTTGATAACTTTAGGCTATCATTAGGGTTGCCAACTTTTGATGGAGACAAAACCGGCCAATGTCAGCATATCGGCCGAGCGCCGTCAATATTGTGATTTAATCTATTCCTTATTTCTTTTATTTTTCCGGACGGACAATGTATTGTTTCGATAAACCCTTTTCCGTTTTCCGGACACACCATGCAAATTCCGGACAGTACGGACAAATTCCGTACGGTTAGCTGCCCTAGCTATCATGCTTCCATCCGTCGAGTGTTTGATAACTTTAGGCTATCATGCTGCCATCTGGCGAGTGTTGATAACTTTAGGCTATCATGCTTCCAT
>JAQFZF010005048.1:0-10165 GCA_034695365.1 Enchytraeus norvegicus
CTTTATTACCCAAATGATATTAAATGATTCGAGCAAACTGTAGCTATTCTATTAGGCCTACATAGTCTAATGACATTGCAATCCTCTAGCAAGTCTCTTCTTTTTTCTCTCAATTTTTTTTTACTTTATTGTCGATGACCTTTCTAACATATTACGTATTTGTAGTTCGTATATATCGTATACCGTAGGCTTGTAACTATCTGCGGTTGACAGATCGATTTGATATAAAAGAATATTATATATATATTAGGACTAAAGTTGCAAGCACTTTATGCCACGTTGACATTACTCTGTAGCACTCTGGTCTACAGAGTCTACAATATTTCACTGTTGTGCTGCAAAGTCTCATCAGAGTGGCAGCTGGAGTAGTGTTTATGAGAAAAACCGGTCGTGCATGATAGTTCAAAGAAATTGTCTTATCTCACTTGGTCATAACATGAAATTACCGGTACTTTGTTCTGCTATATTTCCATGTCTTCACTTCTCGGCTATAGGCCTAGTTTCATAATGTAATAGCTGCCATTGCCTGCCAACACAATTCCCTTATGTTAGAAAAATTGCTTTATTATAAGGATGATAACTAAAAACGGTTGCACTTGTCTCGTTCTTGAAGATTTCTCCGATCTATTTTAAATTTGTATTAGAAATTTATTTTCGCTATTTGCACACATGACATAATGCACGTGCTAGTTTCCTTTCTTAGTTGCTGTTTTGTGTTTTTGTTATTTTGTAATCAGTGATTAATCGTAACTTTGTCTTTAATAATGCTTCAAAAGCCATCAGCGAAGATGCAAGATTAGCCTTCCATCTTCCAGGCACCTATACGTACCCGTGCCCAAGGGTGCCGGATATACTTTGGATAGTTTGTCGACTGAACTGGGAATCTTTCCCAAGCCTCTGGTCATCACACGATTCGGAGACAAGCACGCTAACCGCTCCACCAAATCCCCGTCGGCAATGTGTGGTTTTGTTCTTTATAGTTTATAGTGCAATTGTGTGATTTTTGCGTTATGTCAGATTTTTGGTAATAAAACGAATATAGGTCTATTATTTTTTAATATAATGTAATGCAGTTATTTTGTAAAACTAAATTATACACAATCTCATATCTCGTTAGATTTTAAGTTAATCACCTATAATTATTATTTTTCACTATAGATAGGCTTGCGATCTTAAGTCATATCAATCTATCTTTCAATCTAGTCTAATACATTACTGTACACATTGCTCTGTGCAATGTGTCTATGAAGCAGTCAGAGGCAGCAGTGATTGTATGAGGCTGTCCAGTGAAGCAGAGTTCCTGGTGTCTGTCAGTAGTCGCACGTGACAGCAGTGGAACAAAGGCGCAGCAGCTGTGACAGCTGATAACAGAGTTAACAGCAACTGTGATAGAATGATAAAAGAGTTAACTGCAGCTGTGACAGCTAATTACAGAATTAACGGTAGCAGTGCTGCTTGTACAATACAAAACAATATGGTTACGTCTGTTTCATCATCTGAGGACGATATTAGGGTCATCATATTACTATTAGGCCTATAATTAGTGGCCTAACAGTTCAATGAACCACAAACTATTATACAGTGCACGCTTTACTAAGTCTCAGAAGCGCTCGTGAATAGTGAAGGAACAGGAAGTCTATAGTCTGCCATAAATCACAACCGACATGACAGTAGGCTACCTCTGCAAGTCTGGAGTATACACAGATATCGTGGCGTAGACCACTTTGTCCTTTACAGAAGCATCTGCTATATTCGCCTATTACGAACTATAGAAAATCTCTGTTGGTCTATTCCCATGTTTCCTGAAACCAACACGAGATGTTTTTCTCAGTTTCAGGTTCTGGCGATTGTGGAAATCTATATACATGTCTGGTGTCAAGCCGAGTTTTAAGTTATAATGGGTAATGTATTTCTAGATCCAGTGGAGAAGCCAGCCCATAGCAAGTGGTGTTGTTTAAAAAAATTAAATAAATAACGGGTTACTTCAGATATGACGTCATTAATTTTTCTGGAATTTTGACCCCCCCCCTCCCGTCATCATCCGTCATCACCGGTCCCGACCCCCCCCCCCCCTTGATAACGTCATCACCTCGGGTCGGTAACCGCGCGGTCGATCACCGGTGTACGTAGCGCGTAGTCGATCACAGTGTGGAAAGTGATAGGCCTAGCAGGAATAAACCTATATATGGGCCAAACTGAATTTGGCTGTTATGCTAATAAAATTTAATATTAGGCTTTCGCCGACATTTTGTGCAGTTTTGTTAGAAAAAGTTAGACCCCCTCCCCCCTCCCCCTCCCCTCAAGATGCGTACGTCCTAGTTTATGAACGTCAGGACTAAAGACAAGAATTAAGAAGTAAATTGATAAACTCAACATTAGACCTGTGTAATAAAGTGTGTATACAATAAAACAAATTTATTTGCCCATTATATTTAATTTATACATAAATTTAGCCGTAGTCCCTGATATTGTCGTCAGATGATGAAATGGACGCTAAACCCATATTGTAGGCTATGGCGTTGTATACAAATAACCATAATGCCTATTTAAAAAAAATTACAAAACTAATTGTTTAGCTGATTTATTAATTATTGATTGTCGTAGGCTAGGCCTACTTATTCAATTTTTACTTTGTTATATGTCATACTTTTATTATTTTCAATGTAGGCCTATCAGCCAACCAAGTGTTCTACAAGTATAGTCATAGTTTGTTTGTATAGGCCGAGAAGGTGGCGGCGCCAAACCAGGTCGCATGATCTGATATAAAAGCCTCCGATCTGGTGTCCGAAATGGCAACCAGATCTGCCTGATTATATAATTAGGCCTATATAATAGGTCTATGTTATAGACCTATAAATGTATTATGCCAAGACATACGCTGTTCGATAATATGTATTTATTTATTTATAAATATGCTCGTTGTTTGTGATGTATTTTTACACATTTTTATCTGTGATTTATTTTAATGGTTTTATATTTGTCGCAAAATATTTACCGCCAGATAAAAAAGAGTCTTTCTTATTTTCAATTAACGACCTGGGTGCCCGGTCGGTCGGCGCATCCACTGAGCCGAGTGTTAATATCCCGTCCCACATTAGTTAGCGCGTCAACTTGTTTTTGTCAATTTAGAAGGTTCCGGGTTCTATTCCTGGTGAAGTCAATCAGAGAGTGAACTATTGTATGTACAACGGGCCATCCAAGCCCTCTATCACTTCTTGGGTCGGATAATTGGAAGCAATTAGTACGTAGTAGGTGACTACTCAAAAGATTTTGAAGGTAAACACTGGTCTGGCGTATGATCGTAATGTATCGAAAGTGAGGCTGGTGACCTTGCCGCGAGATTAATGAATATTGTTACCTGTGTGCTGAAAGTGCTTAGAAACGGGATCTGTTCCGCAATAGGAGTCGGTATATAATATTATTCCCGGTGGTACTTTGATCTTTTGAATTGCTTTATAGTAGCCTACAGTTAGGATTCAATAACCGGATTTTACATCTGAATGTAAGGCCAAATTTTGGGTAAACCTGGGAAGGGCGAAATTTATTACTGTAGTTAGAAAATCGTTCCATATAGCTTATCTATTATCTGATTTATTGATCGATTGATCGATTTAGTGATTGATTGGTTAATCTGGTGATTGATTGACTGTCAACGACCGGTGGATTTATCATTGATTAGGATCATGTAACTTATCGTAACTACCATCTAGCGGACTGTTGTGCCTTAACTTCTATTTAGGCCTATAAGATAAATGTTTACTTTGTGAACATGTAAAGTGTAAGCTTACCTTGCCCGATTAGTAGTATTTACTAAAAATTAAATTATAGTCCGTCATTATTCTATCTACCATCTGGCGAATGATTTAAGTGTAATAAGATGGTGAGATGACATTATTCCATCTGCCAGCCGCCTGGGAAATGGAAGTTAACAACAAATCCATCTGCCGAGTGCTTGCAGGTTTTTTTTGCAAGATTAGTACACTATTCCATTGATACATCTTTAATAATTATACAGCTATTGAGTCGTTCTAACAATGTATTGCTTGTTACGATAATTTTTCAGTTTTGTATCCTATTTTATATATTACCTTGTAAATACAATAAACATGCACATGTGAACTGTTTACAGCTGTAGTGTAGTCTAGTAGCTGTACTAATTGTTATATTGTGCAACAGGAAAACCAAGCCCTCCATCCCTTCTTGGGTCGGCTAATTGGAAGCAATTAGTACGTAGTAGGTGACTACTTCGAAAGATTGCGAAGGTTGCCAAAAGTCTAGTGTATAATAATATGATCCAATTATCAAATTGGATTGCATAGAGTGAGGCTGGCGACCTTACCGCTTATCGTCAGAATACTGATTATGTCACCTATGTGCAGCCAGGTGCGTCCAATCCATTATAGCAGCTGACGCAACTTGCGCCACCTAAAAAATTGGGGTGGGGGGAGAATTTCAGGAATAATTTCCATAATATTTGGTTGGATGGGAAGACGAAATTGGGGGGACAGGGAGAGAGACCGCTATAGTGGTTAATTTTGAGCCAATTTAGTGGGTCAAAACTGGGGAAGATGGACGTCCCTGTGTGCTGCAATTACTCTAGATCGGGATCAGATCGGGACCAGCGCTCTGCAACGGATTTGCCACACAACCTTTAACCTTTGGAGCGGCCAACCTGGCCGCTCCAAATATAATTGACAATTAAATCGCCTAAAATTCTTTAACTATTATTTCTTAACAAAAAATTATTATATAGTTATTTTAAATTTTCTAACACTTTTGCTCTAATTTCTACCCAGTGTAATTTGAAACTGATCATTAACCGAAGAAGTCAAATCATCAGAGTTAATATGATTATTCAATTACAATAACAATACCGCGTACTACTATTCCAGATTTGTCTATTCAAGTTTACTCTATGCTAATGCTTGTTGGACACTGGTGACTGCTATGACCAAAAGATTGAAATGTTGTAGGCTCCTACAACTGAAGAATTTTGCGATACTTTTACACAAGACACATTACAAATGTTTGAAATGAAGAAGTTCTGAATTGGATTGCCACAACAAAACATATAATAAATATTGTGCGGAACAGGCAGATGAGCTTTATTGGTCATGTTATGAGGTATAAAGAAATAGAAAACATAATCACAAGCGGAAATATTGAAGGAAAGCGTTGCAAAGGAATACAAATAATTAACTATACAAAGAGTCTCAATGAATAGATGAACGTCGAATTAGCAGAAATGGTCAGAACCGCAAGAGAACGAGAACTGTGGAAAACCATAACCGTAAACGCCAGGAACTGGTAGGACACCTGAATGAAGAGATATTACTTTAGCATAGCAACAACACTTCATTATATGAATAACTGGCACTACATAGGAAGTGGAACATGGAACGCTTTACCTCTGATATTCGATCCTGCCCCACCATAGGCCTACATGTATCTGCTTTCTGTTGCAAACTCAAGACTCATTACTTTCCTTGTTGAACATTTTTATTTATTTAGTAGTTGCTTTTATGGATAAATGGACATGCATACATTGCACCGTGTTTGACCCTTTCTCTTAATTCTCTTTCAGTAGAGATCTATAACTTATGTGCATCCGGATGCGTCTGGCCAGCTGGTGTGACATATGCTGTCTGAGACGTCCCTGATATCGTCGTCAGATGCTGAACCGGGCCTTAAACCGTTATTTGATTTGATTTGAAATTGGTCTTATTTTTGAAAGAAGCGGAAACTCAATCCCTGGATTGAATCCCTGTCGTTGTGGAGCCGGGATTCGGGATCCCCGGGATTGGGAACTCTAAGCTAAAAAAAGCATGAATTATTCAAATAGGCTTAAAGCAATCTAGGCACAGGACCTCGTGGTGGATGACGTTTTTATTATTTGCAATGAGACCCAATTGCTCATAGAGTATAAAACTGTTATTAATTAAAGTTAGGCTATATCAGTTTCTCAATTGCTTGAAAGTGATTTCTGTTGATATCGAGTCAATCGGTGGTCACCCACAATCCATGGGTGACCACTGTTTATTTATGACAGTTCACGCAGTCTAATATCCTCACTGGAGAACTTTCTTTGACTGTTAAGTCAAAGAAGTCTCTTTCAGACCTCTTATTTGCCTACAGATTTTAGTGCTAAATTAGTAACTTACAGTCAAAGACCTTGATTGCCGTAGCATTTAGCACTTCTTAATAATTGTCGCTCTTTATTATGAATTCAGGCCTTTCTATTTTAGTCGCCCACTGACATCCACCATTATTTGGCAAAATTTGGACACCTGCCGACACCCCCATTTTTCTGAATTTCGGACACCCACCAATTTTAAGTGTGGCAGAGCCCCTGCGAGCCACTACCTGCGGACACCCCTCCCCCCCCCCTACGGCCAATCCTGAGTGATGGAGTCAAGTTATGTGTTTATGGGAACTGGGTGAGTTAGGACTCAGCCCTATGTATCTCTCTTGACGACGACGAGTGTGATAAATTATTGTAGACAAAATTTAATAATTGATCGTATAGTGATCGACAATTGATCGTAATGGCCCCTCCCTCGAGATCTCTGAAGTCTCTTTGCGAGTTGTTAGTGTATCTATGTTGTTTGCGAGTAGACCATTCGATGAGATGAAGTGAAGACTTGTCAGATTGACATAATCGTAAACTGTGCAAATTTTTGGTGTTAGAATACCTGTATTTTGATAGATTTATCATTGGCACAGGCCAGATATTTATGTGACTATCTATTTCAGTATCACTGTCAGTTGCCTCTTCAGAAAACCTTTCGTTTTCTTTAGATTATTCTCAAGGTTTCTCGGGTCAAAATAACCATAGAAAATGTATAAAAGTTAACATTTGATTGTTGGAATTAAGTGTTAATCTGAATAAGTAGAGTTTGTGTAAAGCAGCTGTAAGTAAGGCAGCACTGAAGTTAATATACCTAGTATTATAATAGGACAAGGATTTCGTCATTGGACAATTCAGTATGGTCCCTAGAAGATTATAGTTATTATATAGTTAGTATAGTTATAGTATAGATAGTAGAATTATTGGAAGAGTGTTGATAGATCTACACAAGGTAACTCAATATAATCTATTCAGCTTGGCTGGATCCATTCGTAGCCAATGCATGCGGCATAGGCCTACTATTTTGTAAATACAACATACGTACGTCGCGCAAAATCAAATACATATACGATACAGAATACAGAATACAATACAGAGATAGGCCTATTGTTTCAACGTGTGACATTTTTCAGTCATATCTATGGTTTCAGTTAGTGCCGAATCCTGGGGGGTGGGAAGAATATGGAGATGTTCATCCCCTTAGACGTCAAAAATAACCAGCTGTTGGTAGTTTCACATTCACCAGATTCCTGGTAAGAGATAGGCCTACCAGAAATCTTACATTTTCTGGGATTTTACACCAGAACCTGGTATTTGCTGATAAATGAGTCCCCCTAGAAAATTTTATTAATTTTTTGGAAAATTTTCCGTCACTGGTTTTTTGCAGGTTAAAACTATAAATACCCTTCATATTGAAATAATTCAGAATTGGTTGAATGTAGTAGGTGAAAATCTGTGATAGTTGACTTATAGTGTAGAAGAGATTGAAAGTATAGCGATTAACCGATATTTGATCTCGTCACATGAACTCACCGGACAATTCGATGTTCCGATCAATCGGAATCGGTAGCCTTGAACTAATCGATTCCAATATTTCTTCTGTAACACTTACATATAATTTCAAGGCTTAAAATTATAGAAAATCTTTCCAAGTAGGCTAATAGCCTGATAGAACCAATAATAGGAATATTGGATGAACTGGACAAAGACCTGGATCATAATCATATATGGATATGAAAATAAAAACTGAGGATAGAAGTATGGAAACGCTATTTGCCATGAACCTGCCGTATGATTAGGCGGTACACTGGGAGAGAAAATTAGAGCAAGTGAAAATGAGAGGAACATAGAAGTTCTCAGTCGAGCATTTGATACTCGTATATTTTATATGCTATATAAACATAGCTTTCTCAATCGTCGTTCACGAGCGTCCAATAACCTTTAGATGATATTTCTTATATTTCTACAATATGCATTACATAGTCCAAGTAGCTGGCGGTAAATAATGCCAATCGGTAACCCCAAATTGAAAGGTTCGATTTTGATTGGCCTACTGAGAAACCTACAGGTGAAGAGACACTGCTGGGCGCCGAACCCTCGGCCTTCTATTGCCTCATTCACTTGTATTGTCATACTCACCGACAATTTACACGGGAGCTGATCCCAATTAAGTGATACAGCATACAGGTGACAGTTATTATTATCCTAGGTTCAGATCGCCAGTCTCACAGGCCAAAGGGATTTACCGGAGAGCAAAATTATCCTTTGCATTGATCAAATACACCGTGTTCCCATGAAACCGACACCGGCGACCGCTATGTGTTTTTGATTTTCTACTCAAGTTATAGTATATTTCCTTTGCTATTCGGCATGCATTAACAGGGATCTATTTGTGATTAATATTGACATTTTCAAGAGAATTGGACGTATAATCACTGAGATATTGCATATTGTGCGTGCCTCCTAGTCAGGTCTTGATTCCCAATATGAACTGAACAAACATATGAAAAACAGATTATTATGCTGGAGCTAATATTAAAGAATTTCGCACATCTTTAAGGTGATTAGGCCTAATCAATTTTTATGTATGCGAAACTTGATCAAATTTACAATATATCCTACAAATTTGAGCGAGATTGTGAACAAATTGACAAAGTTATTACATTTTTATTAGACCCTACACTTGATGGGCTACACGTTAGGCATTCTAGGCTTGATACCTAGGCTGCCGGAATGTTAGGTGTAGGGATCTCATAAAATATGTAATAATTTTGTCAATTTAGTCACGAACTGGCTCAAATTGGATAAGTTTCGCTTACGTAATAATTACAAAATCACCTCACAAATTGCTAAATTTATTTATAATAACGTGGCGATATCGGTTTATTATGCTGTTCTGTTTATAGTTGGAATAGAGACCTTACTATAGGAGCCTCGCACAAAATACAATATCTCGGTGATCATATATCAAATTCTCTTGAAATTTTCAGTATAAATCACAAATAGGCCCCTGTTAAAGTTTACTGAATAGTAAAGGAATGCACTATGACTTGGGTAGAAAATCAAAAATATATGGCTGTCTCGGTTTTATAGCAACACTGTGTAATAGTGTATAGCACATCTCAAAATTTTATCAAAATCCCCATCCCACCACCAACCCTAGCCATAAGAAGTAAAGTAAAAATGATATGACAAAAACAATGAGATGTTTCTAAATTGTATAATGTTATAGGGTAATATGCCTACCGGGAATAATTTCTTGATAAAATATGCCGAGGGTTAATTAAGATTTGTTATGAATCTTAAGATATTGTTAAGAAGCGATTATTGTTTGGAGTAGCCTATAGCATCCAGAAGCTTATAATAAAAGGTTTTATTACAGATTTACGGATTTCACTTTTTTCAAGTTCAGAAGAGACCTCAGATCTACCATGTCCGGTGCACGGTGCTAGACCACAATAAAGATGGTTGTGTGTCGCTAGAGGATCGGCAGTCACTGATAGACAGGGCCACAGAGACGGCGGGGTTGACGCCTGGCTCTAAGGAGGCTCAGCGTGTTCACACTAAGCTAATGGCGGTAAGAAAATTGCTATTCTTATTCTTCTTCTTGTCCCGAGCGGATAGTCGGTTGAAGGCTTGCTCGATAAGCACGAGGCCACCGGGTTCAAGTAGCACGAGGCCACCGCGAATCCGACTCTGGCATAAAGTATTTTTAAAAAAAGTATAATGAACGCTTAAAATTCAAAATTGCTATGTTGACCTTCAAAGCTTCGCATTTCAACAAGACTCCAATAGACTTATGAAAATAGTTAAAAAATAGATTTGTTTACGTGTTAACACCCCATGTGTACAAACAAATCTTGCAATACCGTTTGAAATAATAGGACTTTCATCTATTTCCTTTTGTTTATTTAATAACTATGAAAATATCGAGAACTAAAGCTCGACATTTTTTGCAAAAATCTTATACATCTTATGAGTCCACAACAGTTCTCATTATATTCATAGGACTGATAGATGATGAATAAATGAAATTAG
>JAQFZF010005049.1:0-10165 GCA_034695365.1 Enchytraeus norvegicus
CATTGTCATGGTTAATAATTTGTAACTAACAAAGATCCATAACATTTAAATATCCGTTAGGTAATCTACTGGATACGTAAAGTTAAAAACCCCGCAACTGCTGCTCCCGAGATTACAGGAAAATCGGTGACAAAGCGAGGCGTTTAGATGCAAATGATGGGCAATGGGATGGGTCAAATGAATGATGTGCACAGTGGGGTGTCGTCAGGGGCGTTAAACTGGGAGGATCGTGGGTCACTTTGTGGCTCAGTAACGGACGCTAATTAGATCCATCTCTAAAAGGCTTTGGTGCAAAACATCGCGCTGCGTAGTTTGATGAGGCTTCATTGACATTACTTAACGGATATTTAAATGTTATATAATGGTCTTGATTCTATACTTTGAAAGTCTTCCTTTGTATGAATCAGAAGTATAAGAATAGAAAAAGCCATTTAAATTATCTTTTGGTGAGGCATGCTTCATTATGACTGTTTTTCTTTAATTTTTTGTTAACATGACTTTAAAATATGAAATGTATTTATTATTCGGTTAATTATTCTTTGAAGCTCCTCCGAGTAAATGACTTAGAAAAAAATTGCACTAGATCGTCGAGTATTCCATTATAATTATGGTAGACCTATACGTGAAATTCGCTGCGGTCGTGTCCCTGATATCGTCGTCAAAGTTTGAAACGGATGGTAAATTCGCATTGATTGATTTAGTTATATGACTTAATGAAATGCTTTAATATACAACATTTTATTTTATGTTCTGCACAGGTAAAACACGAACAAAGGATAAGTATAGGATCGTTTACACGGAGCTACAGAAGGTCGAGTTAGAAAAGGAATTCCTCTACAATCAGTATATCTCCATCCCACGCAAGGCTGAGTTAGCCGTATCCATTGGACTCTCCGACAGACAAGTCAAAATCTGGTTCCAAAATCGACGTGCCAAGGAACGAAAACAGAAGAAAAGGGGAGGGGACCCCTCGGGTAGTTCCTCCTCTGGGGGTGGGTCACGCCCAGGGACGGGTGGTAAGGCTGGGGGGCCCTACAAGGACGAAGCCCCCCGGTACACGGGAGTTACGGGTTCAAACCTAGGGACGGCCGCTTCACTCTCACAGGATACGAAAGCATCGGTAAAGTTGGAATCTGTGGATCCGTTGAGTTTTTCTTACAGGTCAACTGCGGCCGTTACGAATAATTACTTGCAGAATTGCTAGCGAATTATGAATAATTATAAATAATTATAAATAATTATAAATAATTATAAATAATTATGAATAATTATGAATAATTATGAATAATAATGAATAATAATGATTATATTAGTCATTCCGAATGATATTTGTATAGGCCTGTTATACGACTGTTTTATTAAATTGGATCGATAGGTGTCCATTTTTAACATTCAATTTATAATGTAGGTTCATTGCTTCAGTTCCTACATTCCAACTTCGTTTAGATCTTTAAAGAAACTGATATTATGCTGAGCGCAAATGTTATTTCGAATTTTATTTTAAAATTATATTTGAGACGTATAACCACATAATTAAGCTATATAAATATTTTTCTCGTGTTCGATTCAAGAATTTTGTGAAGCCCAATCAAGAAAAGCGTGACTTCGTAAGAGTCGATTTTGCGTAGTTATTGAGAAGGCAATGGAACAAGACATTTGAAGCTGTACTTTTTCCTTGAACAATAGCATCATTTTCGGTGTTATACAGACTTTTTGATGAAACCAACTCGTTGGTTTGGTCAGTAGTGTTCTCATTAATGAGCGAGAGAGCTGAATGTATGTGGAGATTTATCCTTCGACCTGCCGTCTGGCACAGCACTGGCTATAGTAAGATAACAATTTATGCAATTGCACTAGCATTCAACTTTTTATATATAGCGTCATATTTCTGAACAGCCTCTTTTCGATGGACATACTATGCAATTCATGCAATTCATATTTATCCGCGTATAATAATATTAACTACACAGGCCTGAAACTCCACGGTTTTATATATATTCTTGCCATTCATTTTACTCTAGATCTGTTGCAATCCGACATTTAGTGGCATTATAGATAAATATAACCATGTGGTATCCGTGGTATCCGATACGATCAAGAATAGATTCATCGAGAACTGCACATGTTCAAAGTAACGTCTATTGCATAATTATACTGCGTATAGAACAACGAAAGCAACATAGTTTTTCTGTTTAAAGATATCACGGTGAATATTAAAGATGAATCATGTTAAATACTAAACACTTTGACGGTATCATTTTTATTGCGTTGATAAAACCAAGTGTGCTCATAAATGAGCGATGTATCATTTAAGATCGTGCACAAAAAATTAATAATTTGAATTCGGAATCTGGCGGAGAATTGGAAAGATTTGCAGATGGATAATTAGCTCAATATTTATTGTCTCCTCAATCTCCTTTAATGTATGGAATATTTATTATTTATTATTAACATATCTCATAAAAACTTAGAATTCTTCAGTTTAGCACTTCAAGAAACAAAATGTTTAAAATTTGACGTTGGTTCGCATAACGGCGGCACTGCTAGTGTCGGTTCTAGGCCGGGTCCGGGGGGCCATGGCCCCCAAATTTCCGGCGTGCAACAAATTTTCTATATACAATTAATATAAGAAATTAATAAATTATTTGGGGGGGGCATGGCCCTAGACCAAATATTTTGATCTAGAACCCCCGCTGGGCACTGCTGATAACTAATCTATAAGCTGATACGTCTGAAAAAAGAAAATAGCCTGTGGACATGATATAATATAACATTTTATAGGAAAATTTCATTATGTGCATAATATTGTTTAACAGTTCAAAGAAGTTTACGTATTTGTGTTAAAAGTGTTAGCGCCGGATTAAGGTCTGAACTACTTGGATTCAAGTTTTGTATGGCTATTATATATACTACAGTAATTTTATTAGTTTTATATTTCAATCAAATTCAATGACTGTATCGCTTTATTTTGATCTTACGTGACAATCTTCTATAATGTATTTTATATTTTATTTTATTTGTTAATGACCACACAAAATAGACATTGCAACAATTGTAAGTGTCAACAAATTGTAGATGTGAGACATTTGTCATTCTATAAATAATAAAGACAGTTACGAGTATTTATTTGTTTAATGTATAGTTTGACGTACTCCAAGAATTAATAAAAAAGGCTAAAGCCTTTCAAGTAAGAACAGTATATACCTATTATAATAGTCCACTATAACCTTAAATGTGGATTTGTATCCTGCATTTGACAATAAGAAACTTATTTTTGGTAATGATTTATTCTAGTAAAAAAATTCACCTTCACTTGATCACGATTTGGTAGTTTTTATCATATCTATTGCAATGTATAACGTGTGGTTTTTAATATGATGTTTTCTCAGCGAATTTTACCCAGTATAAGGGCAGTCAATGTAAGATATTATATTCTTAGCCTTACTTGTGGCGTGCTGGCTCCGTTAAACTTGCGAATAGACCTACCGAAAGCTGCACGTGTTTTATAGTAACCGAGTAACGCAATCACCGACGAAAGAAAAGGAGACCCCTCAGAAAGCAAAAATATATCCCAAGGTAACATGGCATTTTACATACTATACTGTTATATGCCAAGCACCTGCCGTTAGGCAGTGCACTGAGAGAGAGAAAACCTTACTCATAAAGTTTACAACTTTTGCAGTCTAAACGTTTGAAGAATGTAATAATCTTATTATAATTTGAACTCCAACATCATACAATTTAATGGTCTCACTCCCAAATGATTCTTTTATAAATGTCATGCATAGTAATGTTTGACTAAATTTACTGAAATTTTAATTTACTGAAACTTTACTTAAATTTACAATATGACGCTGTTTAAATAATTATGCGTGTAGAGTATACTGTAGATTATGCACAAATATTAATTTGAATTATATGTAAATTAGTCGATGTTTATATTCTTATTATAATGTTGTGTATTTATATTTGTGCAATCCTTGTCGCTATAGCCGGGTAAAGATCTGTGAAAGATATATTAGATGATGTGTGTTTGTGCATATGCGTGTTACTTGAATATAACATTTAAATTTATTTGTAGCATTATTTTAAAATTATTACAGAGTCACAATTTCATTATATAGTTTATGTTCTCGACTAACCCAGTCACTGAAGAAGGTAATGTAAAACTATCTATCTCAGAAACTCAAACTTCCTTGAAGATAAAATATTATTTGAGTTTTTACTGGAATCGACCTGTTGAGTAGATCGCGGTTGTCCCCATTTATGAGCCAGAAGGTGGACTCTGTGTAGGAATATTTGCTTGGACCTGCAATGTGGCAAAGCGCTGGACAGATAGATTCTCATCTTGTTGTTTAGACGTATTATGACTCCGCGTAGTAGTTAGCCGAATATTGCATCGCCGCACAAAAGTATAATCAGTGACAGGAGAGCCTGAGATTTAAACGGGATATCTATGGAACCCGATCGAGACTCTTTCTCGATGAAGACGCCTGAACTGCTCTCGATAAAGTATCTCTATCTCTAGTGCACTACCAAATGGCAGGTCCCAGTGTCCGACTCTTGTTCCATTGGTTCACGGTTCTAATCGCAGGACTCGCCCGTCACTGATATAGCCTTTCGGCCGCGAAATTGACGTTAAATTGGGCTTTAGCCTTTACATGTTAATTCAAACAGGAGTATAAATGAATTCCTAGATGCACACTCGAACATATATATTTGAATTTTTTTTTAGTAAGGCTCAGTAGGTTAGGACTTGTTAGTTAGTTAGTTATTTAATTTCAAAACCACAATAATGCAAGCATTTACACATTTTCAGTGAAAAGAGAACAAACAATCACGATATTAATTGAGAAAATATTAAATCAAACTAAACAATTAAGAGGTTTTAAGGTTTCCTGACGGATTTTTCGGCCATCGAACAGGACACCTTTATGATAAAATAAATATATAAAGTATGATGATTGAAACAATTATTATTCAGAGTTCATTAAAAATGTATTCAAAGGATAACCTACAAATTCAATAACGTTACAATTGTATTATGAGGCCCCTGACATCATGCCAGAATGAGAAAACGGACGTAAAACTTAGTGAGTTTTAATAGGTCTCAAGGGCCCATTTCTCCTTTCTGGTAACTTAATAATCCGTCTTGAAACATGCTAATTATTATTAGAGTAGATTACATGATTTATATCAGTATATTACATTATCTAACACATCTGTTTATGTCAGATAATGTAAATCCCCAGGACTATAGTAAAGGAAATGTAACAAATTTGAGCTAGCAATACTTTGGTGAATAATTATCAACCTTAAGAATGTGAAGATATCAAAGGTATTGTTTGCAATGCACGAAATATTCACACTTTAGACTCGAATAGTATTGTTATCAAAACAATGTATTGTCTCATTTTCATATTAGTCAGTTATTATTCCGATAAGCTTTATCTATGCGCAATTAGTGCATACTATTATCTAAAAATAAAATGAGAGCTGTGGGTCATATGTCCAACAATAAGTATAATTAATTGACTATTATTACATTTCTCTATCGGGCAGTGGCAGCAGTACTATAAAGGTAACAAAATGGCTAATCGGTCATTTTGTCTGATTATATGTGCCTTTCATTATTATTGTTATTTCGAATATAAGCAACAAACGTTCAGAATTAAATTCTAGCAATTCAAAGTGGATTCCAACTTTTTAACTTAATTACCATTGAACAATTCAATTCGGTTAATGATATAACAGTTACTATTATCTGACAAGAGAATGTTAATATATAATAATGATAACCCATACTCGGTACAACTCAATAGGGCAATAATACTGATTTGACGTATTAGACTAGTCATCATCCAACGATGATATGAGATACTTCTCAGAATGTAAGCCTATGTATAACACAAACTCACAAGCAGACATAGAAAAACACATAGGACTATGCGAAGAGAAAAGAGGTCAAACATAGTGCAAGTCCATTTATCCATGGGACAATAGTGATGAAAACAAAAATTTCTATAAAGGAAATAAATGAGCTTTTTCATTTACAATGTTCTTTTTGGAAAAGAAAATGAGTTAATAATTATCAATTGTTTTAATGGTTATCAATTTTTACATGTATTGTAGATGCTTGTACAATTTAACAACATAGTTCAGTTTTTCTATCTAGCGTAAAAGAGACGGCAAATTAAATAATATGCAATTGCAATCATCTTAGCACATTAGTTGCTTTTAATAAATTATAATAATAACAATATGTGATATTGGATCATCATGCGGAGTCAGCATCTAGATGCTTGTGTTAGGATCCAATTTCTGGCACTATGCAGTGACCAACCATCCCACTTCTGTGTCCGAGATTTTATTCTCTGATCGGCTGTACGTGGAGTTGAACACCGAACGTCATGCGTGAAAGTCCACGTTTCTAAAAACTGAGCCATCGAAATATTATTTTTCAAAGTTCGAATCTATGTTGAGCCTGGATAGGCCTAACATAGGCCTCTGTAGGCATAATATAGGCCTGTGTAGTGTAGGCCTAACATAGGCCTGTGTAGTGTAGGCCTAACATAGGCCTGTATAGGCCTAACATAGGCCTGTGTAGTGTAGGCCTAACATAGGCCTGTATAGGCCTAACATAGGCCTATGTAGGCATAAGAGAGGCCTGTGTAGTGTAGGCCTAACATAGGCCTATGTAGTATAGGCCTAACATAGGCCTGTATAGGCCTAACATAGGCCCGTATAGGCCTAACATAGAACCAAACAGAAATAATGAACAGGCTGCTACACGACGCACTTCACTAATTCAGAACATAACGAGGTTATTTATGAATTCCTCGACGGCGTATAGAGTGATCTTGTTGATACAAGCCGTTAGAGTTGTGAAAGCTCAACTAACATCTGACCGAGGTAATTGTTTTACTGCTTGTCCCACCGTTATAAACCTGTCTCGTACATCATCCTGTCGGCCCTTTTATCCCCGTGCCGCTGGTTCTCGCTAGCGGTTACGAGTGAGACTCGAACTCTGATCCTAGGCCTCTGAGATCACTCGCTATATTCAATTGTCTTTCTTATGCCGCCCCGAATTATGTGCTTACGTGTCAGTGTGCGAATAGTTGTAAATATAAGTGCGCGGATACGTGTACAGAAGTATGAGTGTACACTGGGCGGAAGCTCCCTCCACCCAAAAAAAATCACCATTTATGAATTTGTTCTACAGAAAGCCTTTATCAAAGGCCTTTTCACTACTGGACTATAAAATACTTGATTCATCCGTTACACATCACATCAGATAACTACTCTCCGGTTGTAACACTGTCAAGAAATGAACAGGGACCATCAGCGCAATATTTCGTCAGTTATAAAGAGATAATAGTGGTAGTAATTACTGTGGTACACCATAATTTTCAAAGTATGATTCCGCTTAGGACGTCCCTGACATCGCCTTCGGGTGAGGAACAGGACGTTAAATCCTCATTGATTGATGATTGATTGCGCACGGAAAAGAACCTGGAATATGACGAAGAAGAATTGTTTTGCTTGAAGATTGTTTCAAGTAAACCCACGTCCTAAGTTCACTGATTGAAAATTTGTTTGATTAGCTAATTGAATACTATCACCGATTCAAGCTTCGAGAAATCTCCAAGTTTGACCAAGGGAAGTTTGGACCGGGGATTCATGTGAAAATCACTTAATGTGAACAAGACGTCGTAATTAATTCTTGACGACATTTGTTTAATTGGTAAATGTTCAGGAAACTTCTAAATTGTAATCTTATCTACTGAAGCACTGGCCACCACTCCTTCCATCAAACATGTCATCTCGATCACGTGACTCCCGGATCACTGAAGTCCCGGTCACGTGTCTGTGGGACTACGTCATCGATACCTACAAGTAGTCTTGTTCCGTGAATTCACAACTTCTTATCCAGAGGTAAAATCAGGAGTGTCAAAATCAAAAGTAAAGTAGCAAAATTGTAAAAGTTAAAGTTTGGTAAAGTAGGGTAGTTACTGTCAGTGAAGTAGAAGAGTAGCTAAATCAGAAGTAAAATCAGAAATAAATCAGATTATTTATCACCCTTTGCAGTTGGTATACTATTAGCCTTAAATGCATAATCAAATGCTGCACTATTTAAGTATCAATAGAAATAATAGAAATTGTAATGAATACATAATGTTCAACCAATACGGCCAGCTACAACTCATCATTGAATCTAATTTAAACTTGTGAATTTTACCTACGCCTATTTTACTTGGCCTGGAATTATAATTTGTAAAATTATCTTACCTTATTCTTTGAGACGAAAGGAAAGCCACCTTTACATTTCTATATATGCCTTATTCATTCGTATCTAGGTTAAAAACTATCCTAATAAATTAATATGGCAGCTAATAATATAGTGTTATTAATGTAATACTGTATAATAATAGTAATTTATAGTATTATTACAAAATTTAATAAGAAATTATTATTAATAATTATTATAAACAAATTGTTAATTATTATTAATATTCAACGTAATATTACCACTGTGGTTGGTTAATCGTCGTCTTCACGCGTCAGACGCAATTGATTCAGAACTTTAGAAGCGGCTTTTTAATTTTATTCTGGAGTTTTCACTTAACGTCGGAAACTTAATGCACAATATGCAAGTAATAACTTAATGCATAATATGCAAGTAATAACTTAATGCATAATATGCAAGTAATAACTTAATGCATAATATGCAAGTAATAACTTAATTTTGCTTATTCTTAATTTGCATTGCTTAGTTTGTTAGTAAGACATATCCTGCATGGTGGTCTAATCATTTTAAGTGTGTAATAAAATATTAAACTGGGGACAGCTTGGAGTCATGATAAAAAAAGATATATTAATAATTATGTTTAGCTCCGTCTTCATGACCACTTTCTTGCCATGGGTAAATTGTAGTTGTACTTCGAAGGTTCAAATTGCTGGATGCTAGATATTAAATTTAGTTAACTGGAATGACTTCAATATCTCTAAATTTTAGTAGCGACATAAATTTAATAATTATCAAATAGTTGTCAATGTCGGTCTTCACAATTTTGTAAACTTACCTCTGACATTTTATCTAAAGGGATTGAAAATTGAGGACAATACAAATACGGACTAAGAGATAATTGTGGCAGATTAACGACCATTTTAAAACCTTCTCACGATATGATGCGAGGCAGTAAAACATAGCCACTCATCATTGATGACTTTTAATAAATAGCGATCCTCTAACATGCCACATTCACATCTTTTACCTGCCAACCATCTACTCACACTGTAAAATTTTAAATAGCGATGATTTATAAATGATTAAATATAGTATTTAATTCTTTAATCATGATGTCAGATTTCCACTGATGATATTTTATTTTACTTCTGTTATAAATTTCTACACATATAACTGTGAAATGACGAAATTGTGAATGATATTATTATTCATAATTATAATCTACAGCAATATTTTCAAGACCTGGTGACCGAAAAGATATCTGAAATTGTCTAAAGTTTCAATTATGTAATTATTTAACTCAGAAAAGTGCTATGAAGAAAAACTGATCACAAAGCTCTGTTTCCAATAATAATTAGATCTACTTAAAATTAATATTATTCCTCCTATAGATATTGTAATTAAATTCTTGCCGGTTTTTAGGATAACTTGACTTCCACCGTGGTTGACAGTTGTTGAATGCTATTCTCTTTAGGCACAAGTGACTTGCCAACTGAGCTGGAGTGGACCAATTTGCATTTCTTATGCTGTTAGAGATGTCCCTGCTATCGTCGTTAGATGATGAGACGGATGCCATACCCATATTATTTTGTATTGATGTATTCAAAATAATGATGTGCCACAATCCACAGGTATTTAAGTAGGGCAACATCCAATATCCAAAACTATTTGTATTCTTGAAGTTTATACAGGTCTATTGCTCATCGAATTATTTCAAAAGTGCAAATTAATGAATGAATCATTTATTGTGTGAGATATTTCATAGTTTCGTATATTCTTAAGTTACGGTACAATAACTGTATTTAAATGTCAAATGTCGATTCGAAGTTGGCTACGCTAACTGTTTAAATGTCAAATATAGCGTAAGTGGTCATGCAAAAAAGACGTCCGCACTGAAGGGGGGGGGGGGGGTTGAGC
>JAQFZF010005050.1:0-10165 GCA_034695365.1 Enchytraeus norvegicus
GGAGATGTGTTTTTACACATCGAGATTGGAATCAAAGATGACTCCAAGATTGCGTGCAGATTCAGTGGGGCTTAAAGAAACATTACATATAAACTTAACTAATAATTATAATAATCGACAGGTAAAAACAAAAACAGAAACATAGGCCTACATAGTCCACAATGTCCACAAAATTACATATTAAATAAAATGAATATCCACTCAAATTTAAGTGTGATAATAGGCTAACTATACTTCTTTTGAATGTTTGGTGCACTGCAAAGCTAATTTACTATATGAAGCAAATTTGAGACCAAGATAATCAAAAGAAATGTTATAACAATCACAAAGTGCACTGAAGTCAGTTACATATCTTCTATGCATTAGATATTTAATTACATCGTCGTTAGACAGCAAGCTATTTCTCATAAAAACGAGACTTGCTCTCAAACGTAGATGCTTTCGATCCAGATTACCTAATTCTGCAATTAGTTCTTTCACGGATTTCCATTTATGAAATCCAAATATATTCTTATAGATGCTATTCCAAGCTATATTTGAATCATTTAGCCTACCTGTTGCCCAGTTAGACTGAGAGCCGGAATGGTATATAAAAATATTGGTAGGCAATTTGACTGGATCAGTGATAATCTGGTTAGTTCATCAATATTAAAAAGCTGTTAAGCTAGGTTTAACGTCTGTTTCCGTATCTGATGATACTGTCAGAGACGGACCCTGCTGGGAATGGAACCTATATTTGACCTCCTGCTTTCAGGCAAGCTTGCTATCGACTCGGCCATCCAACCAGGACACATTAACCGGGATATTAATCTATGTGATTTACATAATATACTATTACACAAAGCATAGAATTTTCTCTTAATTGTATCAATATCTACCTTTAATCTGTTACCAGTTTTAAAATTGATTCCCAAATATTTAAATGAATTATACCAATTGATCATTCCATTCTGAAGAATCATACTATCATAGACATTATTTAACGTTTGGAGGCAGGCTCCAATAGAGAATTAGACACATTGAATGCATTCTAAAAACGACTATGAAAGAAATCTGTACATTTATCAAGCATAATTTGTAACCCAGTTACCCATGGAGACAATAGCAGTATATCGTCAGCATACATTATGACTACTAGAAATAAGCCACCTAATTTAGACCCAGCACAAGTACATTTCAGTTCGCCTATAACGGAGTTAATGAAAATATTGCCTTACCTTATCCCACTTTTGACTTGATATTTGTACGAATAAGCATCATTCCAACGCACAGACACATATAGGCTAACTTTTAGAATACCAATTAATCAATATTGATAAAATCAATATAGGCATTTTTAAACTTAATTAGTGAAGAAACTTAAAATGATTCACTTTATCAAATACCTATATTAAATCCAGTGCAGCTGCAAAAATATTGCTGCCATTATTTAGGAAATGTCACGATTTATGCGCGCTATTCAAAACATTGCGCGCCGAGCACAAATTTGGGGCGTTCGGTTCGGTTTTTCAATTTTTGTCAGATTTCTATGTCCACGTAGATTTGTGTTAAGGGACACTCTGACAACTTTTTTGTCATGCTAATGCAAATCGAATGGGTAGAAGACTGTAAAACGTGTATGTAATGTGCAAAGTATTATACATTTTCAAAGAATTATGGGGCCATGGCTGTCACTTCCCAGGTCGAGGGGGGTCATGTTGACTACCTAGTTTTATAAATCGTAGTGGAATCTTATTAAAACCTCTTTCACACTCTGCGGTTGACACAGGGATTTTACATAATTATACAGATGAGAGTAAAGGCTTCAGGAATAATTTGTCTATCAGCTTCTACAATTCACGATGCTCGAACTGTTGAGCGAGGGTCAATTCTGAATCATTCAGTTCTACTACCTCTGGTAGTAGTCTCCGTGAAGAGCGTCCATGGTCTAATGACAGCACTGCGGCCTCTGAATCATTAGGTTGTATGTTCAATGGCCAGTGAAGACCACGAGTTGTATGCTTTGACAAGCTACTTTACACGCTCTAACGACTGCAGTTAACGACTAGTTACGACGAATTTGAAAACGAATCCCGGCTATAATCTCGTTATCTGGCGCGATCAATTATAGCATACGCTATAATTATTATTATCGTACTACCTCCATTTCACCGTACCTAATATCTCAGGCAACAGGCCAGTAACAGTTCATTGGATACAATACTTGTAAACATTCCAGTAGCATGTGATGATAGGTTTACCAATATCTGAGTCAATTGAGGATGCATTATATAGTAGGCTATCTGATCGGAAAAGGTGTTTGATATTTATTTCCACATCATTCTTACATCCATGATGAAGAATCACTCCCGTGTAGACATTTGATAAGACGGCATCATTAACGATCTACGTAGTCCAACGAAGTGCTGGAACTCAAATTGTTAGTCCAGGATGTGCTGGTACGCATAATGCGACCCGATTAACTGGCCAGCTCCGGTCGAACGACAGCACTGGATAATATGTGAGAGTTGCTATGTCACGATGTCTTCTAATGATTGTATCAATGAATTTACGAGAGTAGCAATACAATCGTGTGAGCATAAATGAAATACAATACAATAGAATACAATACAATACAATGAGGAATACAATACATTTGCGTCCGGTTCCTAACCCGAAGGCGATGTCAGGGATGTCTCAAACAGACCATGCACCTGCAAGCAGTTCTATACCACCAGAACACACTTGTAAATGCTTGAACGGATGAGAAAGCGAGATCCGATACAGTGGAAGTCCATTAGCCAGGGCAAGACAATCTGATTACACAGATCTATGCAGGAAACAAATGGGTTTTCAGCTTACCCTGAAAGGTTGGTATACATGTAGGCCTATATGATCTAAGATCTTGTGGCAAAGAATTCAATAGTGTTGGAGCGGTAAAACTGAACGATCGCCTACCTATAGATGATCGTATATCGGGGATATTAAGGAGATTAGTGATAGATGAGCGAAGACTGCCGGATGGTTTATAGGGCGTGATTAGTATTAGCTCAACAACATATGAAGGTTTACCAAAGTTGAGAGTTTTAAAGGTTAGAGAGGCAATCTTGTATTTTACTCGTTCAGAGATGGGAAGCCAATGCAGACCTTTCAGAAGACTAGCTGAATGAGAGCGGAATTTCGTGTTTTGGCAAACAACACCTGCTAAAGAGTTCTGCACGCTTTGAAGGCGGACGATGGAAGTGTTAGGCAGATCATTAAGCAAAGAATTTCAGTAATCGATCTTTTAGTGGACAAGAGCATTAGGCTAGCATATACAATTTCGGAAATTTTGTTAAGTGAGGGCCGTATTTGCCGAAGCTGGCGAATATGGTAGAAGGAAGAGCGGCATATGGTCGAAATGTAATTTTACGAAATGTAATTTTTAAATCAAGTTGAGAATCAAAAATCATGTGACTGGCAATGAAATCATGTAACTGGCATTGAAATCATGTGAGTTGCAATGAAATCATGGGAATAGCAATGAAATCATGAGGGTAGCAATGAAATCATGAGAGTAGCAATGGAATCATGTGCTTGACAAATAAATCATGTGAGTGGTAATGACATCATGTGATTAGCAATGCAATCTTGTTCGGGTATTAAAGCAATCCTCATAAATATTGTTGTTATGTCTGTAGGTAAGAGAGGGACCTCAGTCAGAAGACAAAGGAGCTACTCATGTGAGTACATATTGTTGTTGTGTCTGTAGGTACGAGAGAGTCCTCAGTAAGAAGACAATGAGCTATTCATGTGAGTACATATTGTTGTTGTGTCTGTAGGTAAGAGAGGGACCTCAGTCAGAAGACAAAGGAGCTACTCATGTGGGGACCTCTCGTCCTCGGACACTGAGTGGGACCAGGAAGAGGATGAGAACTTGGACAAGGAGAAAGACCGAGTGAGACAGAGATCAGACAATACGAACGGGCTGACGTCTGCCTGTCTGGCTGTGGACAGAGGAAACAAAACAGGTTTCAGATTTATTTCATTTCACTCATAATAAGTTGCCGTTGTTTTCAGTGTGTCCCTGTGGCAGGCGTGCTTAGAACGTTCTTCTGTTCCATTGAGCTGTATCGACTTTATTTTTCGGAGTACCTATGCCTAAAGTTTTCGACCCGAAACAATCGCGGGAGCAACTATTATATTTGTGATGATCTATAAAGCTGCTGCAATAATGTGCCGATATTGTGTACCGGTACGGTAATTACATTTTGGGAATAAATAAATTCAATTCAATGTTAAATATAATTATAAGGACAAAATATGCAAACATTTTAATGTCTAGATCATAGATAATAGATAATAGAATCTGATAATAGAATGTATAAGTTGCAGTAATAGGCCTACTTCATAGAGTGTACCGCCACCGTACTTAAGTATACTAAGGTCAGTGCTATTGACACTGGCTGGTATAGAACTTAAAGAATCTGGTAATCTAATCATTAAAAAGTGGAGAAGGGATGTAGCAAGATCTTTGCGGCAAGGATACGGTTAACCAGTTAAAGGAAATACTACACAAAATACCAAGAACAGCAACTAAGAAAGGAACCATGTAAGCACATATATAGCACATATAAGGAACCATATTGTTAGTAAGAGTTTTTAAGTTCTCGTTTAACGCATTAATTTTCGACATTTTCACAATTTTTTATGCTTGTTATAATTTTTTTATATTAAATAGTAACTCACCTGCTTTGCTTTTCTATTATATGCTGATATTAGGCAACACCGGCGCTGTCCTTTTCATTAAATTAGAATCGACTCAATATAAATTTATGATATGACCAGCGACCAACAGAGCATTTGCTCTTTCGTGTTTGCCTATTCCTTTGACTAATTATTTGCTACAATAACTATGAGTTATTTAGAATTCAATTAATAAGTTTCAATGACCTGTTACGTTACAGTAATTAAGTTTATGCACATTAATGCCTATCTGTCTGATTGTGTTCGACGACAGTGGACGCAATATAATATCCACAGACAGCAGTATGGATCTAAAACTCTAAATAATTATAGCAATCGGTACACAATTGAAAACTGGTAACAATTAAAGAGGCCACAGTACATACGTGCTGAATATATCCAGGGCAAAACCACGCACGAATCCTGACATCTACATAATATATAAGCAATGATCGAATCATCAGATTATAAATAAATAAATAATTATTATTCCATGCTGCTGGTATTCTTTTTTGTATCTACAGTTATATTTATATTACATATATATTTATATTTATATTACATGCTACCTGTATTCATTTTGTATCAGCATTAATATTGTACTATTTGTGACTTTTTCTTTTTCCACTCAAATATTGTTTGGGCTCACTGTGCTAAAATATTAGCACAGTGAGCAGCAGAAAGAACAACGCAAGCGGATAGTCCCTGCCGATTTTTGGTTGACACCCATTAAACTGCCAAGTTAGCTGCACCATCGTTTGAGCTCGTAAGTTATTAATAGGCAGCATCAATCTCGGTCAAATATCCTTTATGACTGCAGTAAGACTGTTTCCGTGATATCATTAAATAAATGCACTAAAAAGTATAAAATAATCTTTTCAATAGCCGAAAATACTGCATTCCAAGAAGTCCCCATATAAAAAAAATAAAAGCGTGGGGAATGGATATAGAATTCCCCACGGTTTTATTTTTTGTTATATGGGGACTTCTTGGAATGCAGTACCTTAGGCTATTGAAAAGATTATTTTATACTTTTTAGTGCATTTAAATAAAAGCTTTATTTAACAACTTGTTTTTACTACATTTTATTTACTATTATCCACTCCTTATTATCTATTTTTCCCTTAGATAGCGCACAATGACACCCAGCGCAGATATTCGAATACTCTTCCTGACACCCTGGATTTCTTATTTTTCTTGTCGACTAATGTTTAATATAGTATATCAAGTCAAGGCATCTCTATACTTTACAACCATACATAAACATACAAGGTTAACCTGGGATTTGATCCTGGGTCACTTGCATGTGAGCTAGACTCTCTACCGATGTCGCCAAATCCCCCCCCCCCCACGTTATTGTAGAAGAAATTGTTGTGCCATCAACACTAGCCTTAATTAAATGTATGCCCATTGTTGAATTCGATAACAAACTAGGCTTATGTAGAATTTTAGTCTTAATGCCACTGCATGGGCCAATATGATTTGTTGTCATTGTTAAATCATGAAATTAGGCCTAGTTAAATTATTAAATTGACTATTGCTAGTATATATAACTATCATATTACTGCTTGTTTTATCTGTGTCACAGCTGGGAAAGTTTAATGTTTCAATAACTTCGGAACAATGTAAGAAAGAATAATTTAACATTTAATATTCATATAGAATCATCACTAACAACATTAGTCACGTACGCTCATCATAATATGTTCGATCTATTTAACACTGTTCCCGGGGAATTAACACATCCAGCGATATTGCTTTTGTCATATACTTTGACACTACATATATTTTTTTAAATTCCAGCATCAACTCCAGTTGATAATCCTAAAAAGCACAGCAAAAAGGATAATTAAACAATTATGAGATGTGTAAAAATATATTACGTAGGAAAATATGGCTTACATTCACACAATTTAAGTCTACTAAAATAGTCACTAAAATCTCTTCTCTATTTTTGATGCAGAATGTATTAAATTTAATCTATCCAGTTCTCTTCCGAGGTTTTGAATTCGAGGATCGGCAGATCCTCGGAATTCAAAAAAATATAAAACCGCTAAATATATCGACCAATCTCAATCCCACCCTTCCTCCAGAGGTACAAGTCCACCAGCTGAACGGTCAGGTGGAAGGTTACATCAGATAGCTACTCGTGGACCTGCACTTGCACGAGCCAGTCCAACAAATTCAATTTTTCCACATTTCTCAATCAACAGCAATTCATTTAGTTATAGCCTACATAGTCTTATTTTAAATAATACGATATTCCTAAACGATTTCACGTTCGTTTCTTTCATTAACCTTCCATGATCCATCTACAACTTCCTTCCTCATACAATCACCACGCGGAACATGACAATCCAATTCTACAATCTACATTCTACTTGTGATCAATTTTATGCTTGTATAATCTTTTCTCCAACCGTATTTGGTACATCGTCAGTTGTGATGTGCTGGATATAATTTATTTTATCTAGCCTAATCTTCACCATGTCCGCAACTCAAAAGCTTCCAGTCTCTGTAGACTGCAGGGACATTGTAGGCCTAAATGCCCACGTCTCAGCTACATACAATTATAGCACTGGCCAATTCATTGTCACGACAGTACTGGACTTCACACAATCCTAGTCTTCGATATAAAATTTAATGTAATTTTTCTTTTTATATTGGCCCAAAACTTACTGCCTTTAAAGGGTGCATTGCAAGATGCACAAAAGTTAAACGTCTGTTTTCCCATCCAACGATGATGTTCAGATAAAAACCGGACTGGAATCCGCGCGTTATATTAAGTTTTTATTATTTTATTTTTTACCTTCTTTTTGTTTGTTTATCCCAACACAATTACAATCGATAGGTGGAACCACAATATAAACATAAACAAATAAACAAAATAGAAGGTGGCGACCATAAAAGAGCCTAGGTTCTGTGAGGTTAAACAATAAGAGTAATCATTGTTTTCTAATTAAAAATAAAGTGAAAACATTTTAATAATGATTCTGAATTTGGTACTGCAATTAGAATATTTTTACTCCAAAAAGCAGTATAGTTTGAAATATAAAAATTATTTCAGTCAATAGTCACAATTTATCTAAAAGTGACACATTCAAAATCTCACAACAAAGAGCAGTGAAGATAGTAATAAATGGTTAAAGGCTAAAGCCGATTTTTTTAAAGTAAATTGCGAGAAAGCTGTAGAATCCTTGGAATGATGTAATATAGATGAGAACGTCAGGTCAGCTGGATGCTTGTAATAGGTCTCTCATCAGACCATGGGAAGATTACGCATTTGAATAGCTAATCTGTACGGTGTCCCGCGGTGATACGACCAAATGGTAGGTCACTGAATTACTCAATTCTTAGAAAATCGGCAAATGCACGATTCGCCCGAAGACTCGCGAATGGCGCAATATGAGAAGAACACTGACGAAGTACTCGCCTTGCACCTGCAATGAGACCGCTAAATAATTAATCACTATTACTCCATTCGATTGAATTGATGTTAGGCCACGAGTCTATGGAGAGATGAACTTTACAATATCGTCATGAACTCGCAATTAGTATTTACACGGAAACATCCTGCTCGTGAGTCACCCGTGAAAGATTGATGAGCGTCTGATGATGATGTTAACACCTTAAGCGCTATCAGAGACTCGACCAGGGTTCCTTGTTGTGATACCTCGTGATACTTTGTTTATTAGTCATTCCATTCGCATAATAGTGACATCTTGTTATCGTGATATCGTGTGATACTTTGTGATTCTTTGTCTCGGTTGGATGGCCGAGTCGATAATAAGCTTGCCTGAAAAGCATGAGGTCATGGGTTCGATTCCCAGCTAGGTCTGTCACTGACAGTATCCTTGGATACGGAAACAGACGTTAGACTTAGCTTTACAGCTTTACTTGCATTGTGATACCTTGTGGTACTTTTTTTCAGTAGGAGTCATTCGCATGATAGTTGAAACCTAGTTTGTGACTGATGTAACCGATGACTGTAGCATGAGATCAGTCCTATAGATTTATATCTGATCCCACTTTTCTGTCTTTCCAGCCTTTCGATGTAACTTAAAGTACTGCCGTAGTACAGCGACAGTACTGTACTGTACTGCCCAAGTATGCTGTGTTATGTATAATAAAGAAATTGATCATAATTTGCATCCCTCAGTCCAGATATTTTTGTTGGAACCGACATTGCATAGTTTTTGCTGATACAGTTCAAAATGAAAAGTGATCTGATTTGATTTGAAATGCGAAGTTTGGGCATATGCAAATTTAACATAATATACAATAATTATATTCTGCTGTGTCATAAATAAAATAATCTAGCTTACTATGCGATAGCTTCATCGCCCGAAATCATCAACAGCGACCGACAAAGCCAGCAGTGGGTCTATTGGGGGATGGAGAGGGGGTTTTAGTGACATAAGCAGAGTGTTCGCCTCAGAAGCTAGATCCGGGTTCATATCCCGAGTCGGTCGACAAATTAAATATCTGGATGTTTGGTAGGTTTGTTGTGTACCTGCGCTGTCTGAATAGAGCGCTTTTAAGAGGCAAAGGTACTATTAATTATGGCGAGGTAAAAAACAAATTAAAAAACAGAAACTAAGAAAGGAAATTTGCATGGGCGTATGTCATGTATGAAAGTATACGGATAGTAAATTCAAAGTATCTAAAATATGATTTTTATTATTTTTTATTAGACACCAAAAAGTGTTAGACAACCCTGTAAGTTATACAGTTTACAAACTATCAATTACAATATTAACACCGTTATACAGCAAATTGTCCAGTATATTTAAGTGGCTAATTGCACAAAACAATGTTCACTTAGTCAAGGAGTAATGAGATAAATGAAAATAAAATTTTTATTGAACGTTCATTAACATATTATATACTACTATATTTATTAATAATTGAACAACGAAACTAGCATTTAAAATTAAGTTCCATTGGTACGGTTTTGATGTCATCAGGAACAGAGTCCCAGTGTTCAGGTCCACACACTTTTATATGTAGTTATTATTAATAACTTCACTGAATGGTTCATCAAGTTGTGGCATTAGGGTGGTCCAAAAACAAAAAAGTTTAAAACTTGTTCCTCCACAAGGCTGCCCTAATTGCATATCATGTCCCTATTGCACAGATAAGAATTTGAGCAAATTTGAGCAATTATAGGGGTTGTATTTAGGCCTACATGCTTGAGTGGTTCAATGCTATTGTTCAACTTCAACGCCAACTAGCTAAATATTGCTTTATTAATCTGTCAGATAGTTATTACAGGGTTCCCACTTTCTGGAATGTTTGGAAGAGTCAGGAAATTTTCTGAGAATTTTGGATTTTTTCTGAAATTTTTCATTTCGTGGGAAAACGTCGAAAAAAGAGATGTCGATAGTGCGATTTGAAGGCGAGCATAATATTATTGTTGACCAAATGTAGGAAGTATACAAGCATTTCTTTCTGTACATCT
>JAQFZF010005051.1:0-10164 GCA_034695365.1 Enchytraeus norvegicus
GGTACTGCTTGTCCTTCTTGTACTATACAAACATACACACAGAGCTAGAGGGTACTGCTTGTCCTTTTTGTACTATACAAACACACACACAGAGCTAGAGGGTACTGCTTGTCCTTTTTGTACTATACAAACATACACACAGAGCTAGAGGGTACTGCTTGTCCTTTTTGTACTATCTATTTGTCTACGAGACCTCTACAGAGGTACAGTCAATCAACCAATTATCAATAATTTACTGTCTATTTCATCATCCAACGACAATATCAGGGACAACGATAGAGACAGTTGTGAGCTAGCACCAGTACACCGCAGTTTATTATAGGAGAGTCTAATATTATACTAAACATTATACTAAATATTTCTTCGTCTGTGTGCGGGTCAGGGTGTATAGACATAACGATATCATTAGCGTCTGCTTGTCTACGAGACCTCTGCTTATGAGCTCGATAAGCACACGGCAGAGCGAATGTTTCCAGCTGACAGTCTTTAAAAGTCAGTGGTCCCAGCAGGTTATGGAAAAAAAATAGAACAGCCCAAAAATATAGGACAAACCATTTAATATATAGGACATTATAGGATGCTACCAAGAATTTTTTTATGTAGTGCGATGGAAATAAGCTCCAACCTCGCTTATTTCAGTATTACCAATCCGCAGTGAATGCTTTTGGAATCAGGAAAAGTAACACCAAACTTAACTCGATGCAATTGGAGAATACGACAAAAAAGGTACAGAAGTATGCCTACCTTAATTGGGCATTGCGGATGTCTCTGATGTCATTGTCAGTTGATGAAACTGACGTTAAATTCGCATTCATGCTTGATTTGTGCCTAAACTTAGTACACTTCTTCAAAATATAAGCAAGTAGCGAGAGCGAAACCAGCAAAAAAAGTTTTAGCTGACAACTTTGTAATAAAACTAAGAAATACTGCGAGCGGAGCGAGCCAAATTTTTTAACCTAGTTAATTTTTCACAATTCGCATGAGATACGGTATTGTAAGCAGTAAAGAATCATCAGCATGAAAAAATAGGAAATATAGGACAATTTATGTAAAATATAGGACAGGTTAAAAATATAGGACAATATAGGACATTTATCAGAAATATAAGAATTATAGGATTTATAGGACAGCTGGGAGCACTGAAAAGTGCAATGTAGTCCCGACCCTTCTCCCCCATCTAATAAAATTCATGAAATATCATTTGTTATAGTTATATAATTATTATACTAAAAGATATCAACACAGCAATCATTCTAACTCCGATTCCCTACACTTAAATATATCTCACTTAATAAAAAAAGGTGTTTAACGGCATCAGCAGCAGATATAACAAAATTTTGTATTATTATGAGTCGCCTACCTTGCTCTGTGTCGCTGATGCTGGCTGTGGCACAGGTCCAGTGCTGTTGATCTGACTCAAGACTGGCAACAAGAAGGCTGCCGTCTTACCAGAGCCTGAAACCACACAACAAATCAAATCGCTGATTGCGTATAAACATGTCTGTCGGCCATCATCAAATTAAAGACAAAGTAATTTCTTAATATTGAGCATATTTTAGAAATGGCGAGCATGGAGTTAATAAAAATCTCCCGGAAAAGAAACGTAAAGTTCAAGAGAAGAGAAATATTACTCGAAACAGGCTTAGATATAATTCTCTGTTTTACATATTATAGTTTATTGGAGAGTCCCTTCTCCAGGATCTCTACCACAGCAACAAGAACATTCAGCATAAGAACTCGCATATAATAGAACTTCTAAATACATACCAGTCTGGGCACAAGCCATGAGATCTCTTTTAGCCATGGCCACGGGTATAGCGTACTTCTGGACTGGGGTAGGTTTCTCATACTTGCTCAGCGCTATGTTGTTCTGTATGATCTCACCCAAGGAGGCATCAGTGAACTATAACACAATCAATCAATCAATCAATAATTCATGACTACGGGTGGTTTCTCATAGTCGCTCAACACAATGGAAATAAGAAGTAAAAGTTAGCAAGTTATACGTGCTAAAAGACAGTGGCGGATCCAGCTATAGGCACGGGGGGGGGGCGAGCTGCCCCCCGGCCAGTCGATTGGTGCCCCCCCTGAGATATAATTGTTTTACATACTTTTTGCAATTTCAACAACATGCATGGTTGCATTGGTTGGTCAGTGATCACATTGACAAAAGCACATGTAGGTATAAATTGTCTTGTCTAGATATCTAGATTCAAATTAAGTACCATAGCTTACATGTTTTTTAATAGAGTCTATATTTCAGAGACGGATACAGAACGTTTTCTAGGGAGTGGGTGAATTTACCACAAAATTTCAAATGCTGCAAATAAATGTAGGCTACCTGAAAATACCAGATTCCAGGTATTTTTTTAAACCAGGGACAGGTAAAAAAGTTACCCGAAACTTCAAGCTGATCGTTTTTTACTTGTAGCGCGGAGGGAGGCGGGGGTGATTGCTCCCTCGCCCCAATCTGATTCCGCCACCACTATGCATACAAGATGGATGTAGATACGAGTACAACTCGAATTAATGATGCAGAAGGGGATGGGGGAATGCCAACTGGATCTGAGGAGGGAGGAAGGGACTATGCACTCTCAATTTGAGGAGTTCCCCCTCAATTTGAGGTGTTACCGGGAGGAGCCACTGCCCGCTCGGTTTCGAAAATCAGGCATATTTTGCACATTGCACTCTTGGACTCCTCAATTTTCATTAACCTAAAAAAAATTAGCTAGGGGTTAAGAAATAAAAATATGAGTACACGCTTCCTCAAATATGACAAAATAGTGACGCAGAGAGGTTAAACAAATTTGCACGCCTCGCGCGCACTCTTTTTTCTGAATTGGAATCAAAGCTTCCCGTTGAAATTTCCTTGGCCCCCCCCCCCGTGGGGCAAAACCTAAATCCGCCACTGCTAAAAGAGAATAGGGGTTAACACTGGTTAAACAAGGTGCAAGTTCATAACACATGCCAAAGAGTTGGAACACACTGAATGTAAATAGTTGAGGATTCAAGTAAACCATAAAGTGAAGAATTGCAATAATCAATTGACATGCTTCATATCAATATATGATATGAATCATTAGCAAGTCTCCTTGGCGAAGCATGTTGACAAGAGCCGGTTGCGGTATAACGATTAAGCGAAGCGACTGGACTGCGGATCAATAGGTCTGCGGATCGAATCCAAGAATTATCCCATCACTGATGTAGCCATCAGGACACGAACCTGACATTAAGTTCTGCCTTAGCACAAGAGGAGATTGAGTTCAATTTCTCGGCCTAATCAATCAGAGAGTACAATCTCTGCTGGGTAGCAAGAATACCAAACCTCCAACTCTTTATAGATGACTGCTACAGAAGATTGCATAGTTGAGCACAGGTTCAGCACACAATTCTTCTATTGTATCTGTGACGAGTGGCGATCTCAACATCGGGTGACAACACTCGTGCACTGTGGTGATTAGTTTCGATATCACTATGCTCTTCTGAGTTGACTGGAACTTTAGCCTTAATATGAAGCGAATAAAGAGAATGCTACAATTGCTACATACATGTTCAATGTGTTGAGGGACCTCCTCTCCAGTGGCCTCTACCGGTATGTCCTCATACTTGTTAAAGTTGATTCCAGTACCTCCATCTCCAAACAGATCACTAACAAATCAAACACGTAGCACATGATAAAACCATAGCACATGTTAAACACATAACACATGTAATAGTCATGTATGTTACTTAAACACTTCTACTGAAATGTCCTCATACTTATTAAAGTTGATTCCAGTGGCTCCGGCCCCAAACAGATCAATAACACATCAAGCACATAACACACGTTAAACACTAACACTTGTTAAACACTAGTACAATAAACTTAAACACTTTCAAACGTATTTCGTAATACTTGTTCATTTTATAAGCAGATCAAATTAACCATTCGCCTACTGCTGCTTAGGTTTTCCATTATGGGCTAGAAAAGTAATAAAAATATTTAATCTGCTCTTTATTGAATCATTTTATAAAACCCACAGGACTCTTTACACCATGACAATATAAAAATACTACTCATAATGGTTTTAAATCCGCAAAATCATATGACGACGATATCAGGGTCATCAGAGACTTAACTACTATTCTTATATTAAACTATTTCTTAAATGGTTAAAAGTCTTAATAAAAGCTATTTACAGAACATTTCACATTGATGTTCAAAATATATTCAGACAGGCTCATTATTATGCCTGGCTGTATGACGTCACTCTGAGGTAGGACTACAACATTGTCTAAAACAGTAACAGTATGCCTAATATATGTGTCACATTGACCCAGAAATGAACCAACAAACGTGCAAGTGTAACGAACTTGAACAATTAGCAGGAGATTAGAATTACAGATCATGTAGAACTTACTGCTCTATTTTCTCGTTCTTTGGCAGAGGCTTGCTCCAGTCTGCAGGATCGCATGTCTTGGCCTCGTCAAAGTGAGCTCTATCGGTGAACGGTATATACCGCTCTCCATCCATACTGTTCCAGTTACCGGGTCCACCGGCCCCGTTGTACATCCCACCCCCCATACCCACTCTACCCCCACTGCCATAGGGGTTAGCCATACCCCCTCTCATCCGCATGCTTCCACCGTTATCCCATCCTGGTCTACAATCAATCAGTTAGTCAGTCAGTCATTCAATCGATCAATACGCCCTCTACCCCTCCTCCATAGGGGCGGGTCATACCCTTTCTCATTCGCATGCTTCTACAGTTATCCCACCCAAGTCTACAATCAATCAATCGATCAATACCCCTCTACCATACCCCACCTCCAAGGGTGGGTCATACCCCTTCTCATTCGCAGACTCCCGTTATCCCAGCCTGATCAATCAATCAATCAATAGCTATACAAGTCACCCCTCCAAATCCTGCATCAAAAGGCAATTCATGTCCCATCTCATTCGCAGATTTCATTCATTATCCCACCCTGGTCAACAATCAATCAATCAATAACCAGGGTTTCAACCCCCAGTAGGGCCGATCAGAAATTAAAATCTTTGACGTACAAGTGGGACGTACAAGCGCCTATACCATTACTGCATAGAGCGCGAAATGGGTCTAAAGCAAGCATCAGGTGCTTCCTGACCCAATATCCCATTATTATTATTATATTGTGAACATTAATATTGCTAAATTCTAGTCTGTATTGTCAAGGTCTACATATAATGTCATCGATTATAGTCATCAGCCTGCGGACTAGTTTATGTCTTACGTTTGCTCTCCATTTCTTTCTTATTTTTTGTTTGTTTTGGTTTAAAATGCTACCAGCCTTCCATGTTAAGTGAATTAATAAAGATCTATATTATAATATGACATCTCATTTATAAAAATCAAATTTTGTCAGAAGTCCTATTCTCACTAATAATACAAATATATGTGCTTGTCCCATGGTCCATTAAAAGGTCAACAACATATATTTTTAGACCATTTCATGGGGGTATAATCTATTTATAATCATGCTCTTACCTTCCACCAAAGTTATTGCCGTCCCAGTACGGAGCGGCCCCATTCATGCGAGGGTCTCCCATTCTGTTATCCGCCCCCCACTGACGGGGCAGGGTGGCAGACCCCCAGTTTCCTCCTCCGTAATTACCCTGTGGCGGTGCCTGGCCTGGGGCGCCTCGTGGACCAAAACGAGCGCTGTTATTGTTGTTGGTCCCTGCGTCTCCCCCAAACTCTCTCTCAGCACTCCACGCACGGAAATCTCTGCATAATGTGACACGACATTATTATCAAAATGTTAATCAGCAAATGTATAATGGTGCGATTGAGCAGTGGATGAAAGATGGCAAAAAGACAATTCTGTAAACAAGCTAGCTATGTGTGAGATTAAAGAAAAACAAATGTCATTATTAAGAAGAGAATGCATAAAATAGAAAGAAGTTATTGCAGCTAAATGCAGCTTAAGATTTATCTCAATAACTGAAAAAAATTCCCTAAAAGGACATGCTAAATAATCAAGACATGTTAAAAATACAAGCAATGTTAAAGACAAGTTAAATTAATGAAACGTAATAGCAATAAAAAAGTATGTAAAATACTTTCTAATAAAGGCCTAGAGCTCCAATAAATATCTGATCTGTACGTTATGTGCTCAAAATGAGAAAAGCAATCAAATGCCTTATTTAAAGTCAATGACGCATATGTAGAGGACTTTTTTCACTTCTATGACTCTTTCGCAGACATTCCAAAGATACATAAATTTAGGGTTTAGAAGAAATTAATGCAACTAATATTGCTGATATTTTAATACAATGCAAACAATTTAATCTCATAGAGTAAAGTTACGAGTTATGTACACGTAGCACGAATCTATGAAAGGATTTATTGACTGGCTGTGAGTTAGCTAAACCAGTTTTTAATTATACAGAGGTTGGCCATACATTTTGATATTGGAGGCAATATCAGGACTCTGCAGGCTGAACACTATATGCTAAACTCTTACAGTTTAACTAACCTACTGTGCTGACCCGTGCCCCCTCTGTTGCCCCCGCCATAGTTGTTGCCCTGGCCCCCGCTCATTCCTGGTCTAACACCGCGTGGTATGGTGGCATACTGCTGCACGTTAGCGTAATCTACAACACACATTGAAAGTATCAATCATTGGCGTAGGAGACGGGGGGGGGGGGCTGCAGCCCCCCCCAACATTTTGGCGGCTATGATTTTCGGGCAAGCGTGTTATTTTGAGGGCAAATGTTGGTCCCTCAAAATGTTGGTCTTTTCAGGCAAACATGGGTATTCTTTTCAGGCAACAAGGCCATAAGCCCACCCCCCGCTCGCCAGGTCTCTCACAAGGAGGATATTGTTACATTCGGGCACCAGAACTAAACAATTTCGGGGAGCTAAAACCATTCGGGCAGAACAATAATCCAGCCCCCCAAACATAAAAGTTCCCCTACGCCTATGGTATCAATTTAATGTGTTTTATCACTTGCAGAAATAATTCCATAATCAACTAAAAATTCAAAATATTTTAATAATTTATCTA
The DNA here is from genome assembly GCA_034695365.1 of Enchytraeus norvegicus. NCBI lineage: Eukaryota > Metazoa > Annelida > Clitellata > Enchytraeida > Enchytraeidae > Enchytraeus > Enchytraeus norvegicus. The sequence goes on from JAQFZF010005051.1 coordinate 7,027, forward strand.
ATACATATTATATAAGGGCCTACGCAAGAGACTTACTTGAGAGTAGGCTATAAAAAACCATGCGTGTGCTCATGTTTAGTTTGTTATTACTATAAATTAATCAAGATTCTTACAGCTAAAAGAAGTTAACTTTAACGTCTGTTTCCGTAATATAGGATACTGTCAGAGACAGATTAGAACCAATGGCCTCCTGCTTATCAGGCAAGCTTTCTAGAGACTAGGCTATACAGCAGAGACACTGTATATGAAATGTATTAAATGTCCATCACCAATATTTAATTAGTTATGTATACATCTTTTGAACATAATGTGCAACTAATATAATAACCTGTAACAAATAACATATGAATGTGGATAACAGAGTCAACAAAAGCCTACTAATTAGCATAAACAGTTAATTTGTAACAATAATTATAACAGAATCAATCAAAAACAGTATGAAGTCATTAGACAAACCTCCACCTGGCTGTGGCATCATTCCTGGGTTAAAGTTGTTACCCATGCCTGGCACTTTACCTAAATACATAACAGGGGATATAAAACACAAGTACTGAATTTTAAACAGAACGTTGTTAGAAGCAGTCATAAATAAAAATTCTCTAGATTGAGAAGACCCTAGATTCAAATAGATTATAAATAGTTATCTACTAATATCTTTACATTTTTAGAGTAACTATTACATATAGAATTTATATCTATTTCATTACTTTTATTACAATATTACATTTATAATCCAAATACACTTCACACAATAAAATATATTTGACATCAAAAATTCAAACCTTCAACAATTCAAGATATTTATAAATATTTTAGGAGAGACAGATAGTAGTCCTCTAGAAGATAGTGATATTTTAGTTCTTAATATAGTTCTAGATCCAATTTCTATTTAGATAGGTAGAATCTAACTTAAACTTAAATTTCGTACCAGAATATAAGTAAAAATTATCACCTCATTCCCTAGCAAAAAAGATCGCTTCACGATGATTTATTCCTGTTCTATTATCGTTAAAATGAAAATATCAATGCTAAATGACCAACCGTAGTACATCGGATAGGGCTGCTGCTGCTGCTGATAGTAACCACCAGGCTGGTTGTATGGCTGACGCGGTCTGCTACCAACGTTACCCGCTCCATCTACAAAATAACAATAGAATCAACCGGGCTGGTTGTTAAATAATATAACAATCAACCAGGGTAGACAAATAGTAATAGCATCTGCCAGGCTAGTTATCCAGGCACCTCAACAATCCAAACATACTATTTTTAGACTACATATGTAGCAATATTTAGAGAATAATAATGCATTACGCATACATGTGCGTTGCCATTCACTTCATACTCTCTAACAATTTCATTATGCTTTATTTTATTACTCCTACATTTTATTTCTACATTTTGTCTTTGATTTAATTGAAATGTACAAATCCATCTGTGAAGCCACAGCCTAGCAGTTACAGACGTGCGCTTTGGCTCAAGTGATTGAGGACTACAGGGTTCAATTCCAATTCGCCTTTAAAGGCAAATATATGATTTAACAAATTTGATGGCAATCTACTAACTATATCAAAAAAGTAGAAAGAGGAAACCCTGTAAACAAGTATGTCATGTGTGAAAATAAAAGGAAGAAATAGAGTATCACAGCCACTTACTGCCACTATAGCCTCCGCGGCGCTGACCCCTGCCGCTTACATCTAGCCCTGCCAACTGATGTCAAACAACATACAGAAATGTTTATAAGAAATATATAAAATTATAAATGCATGCATTATCATCACATCCCTGTATCAATATGTAACACTCAACAATGTACAGATTTACTGAAGCTAGAGTAACCCCTACTGTAGGATAAACCCAAACAAAATATTTGCAGAAACCAAATTAAGTCTTACAGGCCTTCTATATCACCACATCCTCTTAATATATACTGTCAACCAATCATCTTCAGTACACGAATTATAGCCAAGTCAATTGGAGGTCCACGGCAAAGCTGACTATTTTGGGGTCCTCGACCCGAGTGTGGACAAAGTAAAAACTTCAGATTTACCATAGCCCACAAGTTTGAAAATGAATTGCAGGAATGAACTACAACACAACTGAACAATCCTTGATTATTTATAAATCCCTACAAATGTTCATTCCACTTTGACACTTATCATTCCTTGTTTAGACTTTATTAGAACTTAATTATTGAACTGTTTCTTTGAAGTGTCCAGGGCTGTAATTTTACTCATTTTGAAACTTAGCACACGTAAGCAGGTGTTGATATTCTAGTTAAATAGAGATTTCTAAACAACTCAATCTATGTCAAATTAAGAACCATTTAGATTTTCACAACAGTAGACCTATTTATAGGGCCTATAAATGCATTTAAGTGACAAGAAGAACCTGAAAAAATGTCACATCCTAGCTTTAACCTTGCAAAGCCTAAACAGAGTCAAAACTATCACTCAAAACATTTGAAAGCCAATGAATACAATGAGACATAAGTCTACAGATTAACATACACAATTATGGAGATATTTACAAATTCATAAATTTGCATTGTATGCAGGTAATAATTTTGCCATGCTTTCATTGACCATATTTCACATCCAGATTGGTTACGTTCCAATGCCCCCAGAGAAACGAAATTTTCGCTCCATATATATTGAGGGCCGGTGAATACGATGAGACGTCAGCCTACAGGCACAGAGACGTATGTAGCGAGATTTATTTATTTCTTTATTTATTATAGACCACCAAAAAGGGTTAGATAACCCTGTAGAGGTACTGTACAATATACAAAGATAACTGACAAACACTACAAGTCAATTAAAACAGTGAACTATGGTGATCAATAAAAAACTAAATTTAAAAAAGAAGTGAATAAACCAAAACTGTGAACCAATAAATGTTAGAGGAGCAGATAAATATTAATTGTAAGTTATTAATGAGTTAAAATAATTGGTAACCGGTACATTCATTTAATATTTGCACACTTGCAGTAAATTAGAGCTATGTCATTAATTCTAGTTCTAAGAGAACAGGCAATCTTATCATACTAAATTGTGAAATAAACGCATTAAATGAAACATTATTGACTAAAATAGCAGACTAATAGTTACACAATATATATTTTCTCAGCTTAACATTAAA
>JAQFZF010005052.1:0-10163 GCA_034695365.1 Enchytraeus norvegicus
GTAAATTTCACATGGATCGGTTAACTGGTTACTAATTTATTGCAAATATAAAAAGGTGGTCACTTATAAAACTCACATTGTATAAGAAACTAACTGTAATTCTTCTGAATTTTTTTTCACACAACTTATCTAAAATTGTAAAATAATAACACGGGTTACCTGTTTGACGATGATGGCGTATGCTTTTGTTCACATAACATAGCGTCTACAGATAGTATATTGCCAGAATGTTGGAAATGCGATCCTCCTTCTTGAACTGTTGACACCACCTGAACATACTCCTTTTTAATTGTTTTGTGCTCGTTACAGAGCATGATCGTGCTTGAGGGTATATTATGACTAGCCGATTCTCTTTCGTACAGCAGCGTTACATTGGGAACTGCATAAGGCAGGGTGCGGGCAGCTGCTGTACTGAGATCAGTAATCGAGTAAGCGGCTGTGGAACTGCTTTCAGCTTTAGATTGCAGAGAGTGGTCCTCAAAGTCAAGAGTGAATTGGTTATATCCCAAACAATCGTCATCGATGTCAGAATTTGAGGATCTGTCATCAGTACGTTGTACTTTGCAACGTTGTTTGTCATCAATTTCCGTCAAAGACTCTGTAATATTAGTATCACCAGGATTCTGTTCACTTTTTGGAGTTTTCAATTGTGTTGTTGAACTGCTGCAACAAGGTTCGTCTTGATTACGATTGAAGTTCGACTGCTGGACGGCTCCATTTTGCGAGGACAGATCTTTTACTTCATCTAGCCTTGAAGAACTGGATATCTTCTGCTCTTCGCTAGTTAAATCCTTCAAAATGAACAGAATACAATTATCTTTGACTTACGCGATATCTCATGAACAGCAAAATGCAAAAACACATTAAGTAGCACTTGAACACAAATATTGTCAAATAACAGAAGCCGTACTAGTTTTACGTTGTTAATGTCGCTCGCCCGCATGCCAGTGATGGTGCCGCGACACTCTGTCCTCTCATTAGAATTGTGCAGGGCACAACATTGGTTAACCGTCCGGAGGTTATTCCGCCGCACATGATTTGCTATATATATATATGTATATATATATATATATTAGGTTGGGTCATACAATTTTTTTTGCAAGTTGGGCATGTAAGACATGTTTAGAAAGCTGTATTGGACCATTCTAGTGGCTAGAAGCCCATCTGATGCAAAAACGAAGCATGTCTTGTACCTGCAACTTTTCAAGAAACAAGTACTATATAGTACCATTATGCAAATACATTGAAATTTCTCAACAGTTCCAATGCCTATCCAAAGACATATCTTTGACGCTAAAAAGTAAACAATTACATAAGAACACACATGAAAAATATATTATTCAACTATTTAACCTTTTACAAATCTTTAAGAAAGTCATATTTAGAGTCAACTTTAGGTATTTCAGCCCTCGAACTCTGTGCACTGCATTATCATTCCATGGCGTGACTTGTGACCAAAGACTTTCAAAGTTGTTGCTGATAAGTCTTTAACACAACGCTCTACTGCTTGAGAATGACAAGAAATGTCCTTATAGGAATCAACCTGCAACTGTTTTAGATCGTCATTAGAAATACTTACCAGCAGTGGTGGTGCTTTACCTTAGCAATAGTCAAATCAATCATGTCAATATATGACAAAGCCGAACAATCAAGTGAGATGGTTGATTTATCAAACACACGTACGCCCTTGGTTGATGAATGAACTCGAGCGTCAATTAACTTCTCACAAGCAAACTTACGAATGCATTCATCTTCGTCGAATACTCCTGCAAGAATGTTTGAAGGATGTTTTCCGGATGAGCGAAATAGTTATTATTCTGCAGAACTGGTTCAACAATTTCCCAGTCTTCAGGTCCCAGTTCATAACACAGCTTCACAAGGTAGAAGAAATTTCTGGCTCCGTCAAGACAAAAAGAACGTTGCTTTATATTAACCCAGGAAGGTGCATAAACATTCAATATGAATCGCGTAATTCTGGACAGTTCTTGAGAACTATCTTGCTTGGACATGTATAAACGTAGGATTCGATTTGCCTTCGTTAACCACCGAGAATGATTAAGATTTCCAGGCATGGCTGTCTGAAGGAAAGCTATATGCTCACTGGCACTATAGCCTTGCTGAACAGCTAAGCAAGCCTTTAATAAGTATATCTGATAAGTGCTTAAATCTGTCATCACATCGTCACTTACATCAATAACTTTTCCATCAATCTCTTTAAAGTTAACAATAGGTAAATCGTTGGGATTGAAATTTAATTCTACACTAACTTTACCTGTTGAACTACCAGGACCTGTTGTACACCCGCCCTCAACAACAGACATGTACTTCCTGAACGGAAGTTCGTTAGCATGCAGCAAGCAGACTAACCACTGCAACGGCCTACCAATACCTTCTTCTAATCTTCTAATCACTCCATTCCACTTGCCTGTGTTGTTGACAGTCCCATCACAAACCACTGCAGATAGAGTTCGATAGAGTTCGTAGTGAATTTGTTTTAGTGATAATTGACAGGATCTCTTTGGCAATATCATTAGCTTTACCACTCTCTGGCATTACATGATCTATGTATTTCTTTTCTGGATACGAGATTATCGCGTAATGTTCCTCTGACCTTTCTACGTACGCCTGAAATCTCACTCAAAGTAACATTCTGTTTTCCATCGAATCCAATGCAAATTAACTCTTTCTTGTCAACAGCTTGTTTGGCAACTTCTTTTTCCCTCCAGAAATTCCTTTGACGCCGAAGTTTGGCTGGATCAATGGCTGTTTCTGCTGTTAGAAGACTGAAATCCTTCAAAACTGCATTAGCTATCAAACAAGCATCCCTGTTGCTAATTTTACACCTGTCCACTGCTTTGCACGACTCTGGATATTTATTAACATTCCGAACTTGAGTATCTTCATCAGTGGACAATTGTTCTTTTATCTCTGCATTGCAGCTTAACTGTTATTTCTTTGTCAACTTTTCCTATAAACATGTTTCTAGTGGTTTTCTGATCAATCCAAAAATTCCATTCAATTGCAGGAATTTTACATGCCAAAGGACATTTACAAGCTGACCTTTCTCGACACCGCTATCAAAGCACTTGCAGGTACAGATATCGAAGAGATTTTCTAATGATTGTAAACTTTCCTGATATGTAGCTGACGACTTTTTAGCTTCTGAGTATTTACCAAGTTCTTGCACTTTAGCAACAAGTCTCTTAATGCGAATCACTATGCTGCTAACCTCAACTGTTGGAATACTCGCTCTGTCATAGATTTCTTTGACTTCATGAGCAACAAATGTGGCTCTTTCATGAGAAGTACTTGCCTTTGAATTTTTCACATAGTAGTCATATGTTCTGAAAACATCAACAGAAGTCGGCAGTTGATTTTTGTGAAATGCTGTAGGTTGTCCAAGAATACTATGTTCAGTTGCACTTCTTGTAGTAATGGACGCCATATTGAATATTATGGCATTGATGGTAACTAATGTAGTATCAAAATCAGTTTAAAATTTTATTAACTATGTATCTCCTTGAAAATCAAAAAGAATTAGAAATTAATCTGAAACAAAAAGCCAATGCATTACAAATATTACATTAATCAATCACATGTATTACCATAGTAACATATAATCTAAAGTTGCATGCTGTTACCCACTTCAGAAAAAAAAGAAGAAGACATAATCTTGATTTTGATGTAGTAAGACAACTTTTTAAGAATGTTTCAAAAATTTTTTTTTATGACCCACCCTAATATATATATATATATATTTCAACAGTGGAATGAGGTCAAAGAGTTATGTGATAGAGTATAAAGGCCAACTGGAGCTGAGAGGAAGTCACACATTCGCTAACATTGGCCTGAAGGGCTCAAACGGTCAGATCAGAGCGAGAGGAATAGCAGCAGCGATGAACCCGGTGTATCGAGTTATGGCTCATGAATTGGGCCATGGGCTGGGCATGAGTCACGATAATATAGGTTCGTCATAGTGAGTGTACTGTTGAACTACGCGCGCTTTTATATACTGTATATTCTAATGATTCATTCTCAGTAGGGCCTAATGAATAATAATTCTAGTTGTTACCAGTTTTGATGCTGAAGTAAATGTTAATCATTTATGTGTTAAGATTATATTTATAAAGGCCTAAATGGAACAAACAGAGAAGTAGTAGAGATAAGAGTGCTACAGACAGAGATAGGCTAGAGATACAAGCGCACATAACGACATCTCTTATGACGTCATCCCAAACGAGGTCGGTGACGTCATTTTTTCGGTGACGGTTAGGCTTAGCGGTATTTGAATTCGAGCGCAAAATTAGTAGCCTAATTTTCAAATTCAACGGTTGCAAGTCCAAAATCGTTGTCCAAATTTTAAATACAATGTGGGCGTAGAGTCTAGTAGTTTTCTATATTAACCGGATAATTGCTAGGCATTGCATTTTGCGGAAGAATTTGTCATAAAGTCTGCTTGAATTTTATTTAGTATAACATAGGCTGATTAGATGTCGTGTTTATCGATACCGCCTTTTATGTAGAAACGTTAAAATAATATTTATATTCTAATTTACAAGCGTACGTATCACGGGCATTTCTGAATGCAATCATTTATTTATTCGAAACTTTTCTTAGAAATCTTTTGCATCAAACGGTCCTTGCTACGCATAGGATTGAGAGGTCATATGATGCACTAACGGTGCCCTCACAGCAGTACACTGTTATCCTGAAAGCATTATAATAAAATAATATAGCCTACAAATATAGATCACACTATGTTGAAACGAACCTTAAATTTTCCAACATGCAAGGGCTATACACCATCCAAATCTGGATTGTCACAATTTTTGTCAAGGGCATAACCCGTTATAATTTGAAGCAGGCCTAGTTTGAAATGAGATCCGATGGGGGGTACGCTTAATAGGAAATTTAAAATTGAGCGTCTATTATTTCTCCTCAAAAATTACTAGATTCAATAATATTACATGTACCTGTGTCGAGTCCAGGAAATAATCCAACTGGGTACTAGACCAGGCAATCCTGCCGGGTGTGCCTTATGATAATCCACATAATCCGATATAGGCCTAGCTCGTAGTGGCGCCATAAAATGTCCTATTACATATAGGCCTAATTGTACAGGCCTACATATCATAATCCTAAAATAGCTAGCGTCTATATTGTAGGCCTATACAACCAGCGCCAGATTAACCATAGGGCAAATGGGGCAGCTGCCCCAGGGCCCCACCAAATTGGGGGACCCCACCACCGGTCACAAAAAATGCAATAATTAAACGAAACAAGAAATCATTGCGATGAGTTGGCGAATACTGTACAATAGATTTGCAATTAAATTTATTGAGTGCTGAATCTCTTAGTTTAACCTTAAACATTTAATATTTTGCTCAGCTCTACAGGGCCTATTGCTGTCATTACCGAGCTACTATCCAAAACATGCAATTATTCCACTTTTCATAATAATATTAATCAATCAATCAATCAATGAGGGTTGAACGTCCGGTTCCTCACCCGAAGGCGTTGTCAGGGACGTCGCCTTCGTCGCGGCATCATAGTGATGCCAATAATATATTGGCATCGCTGTGAGCTCGAGTGCATGACTGTAACTTAGGTTAATTACTACATGATGGTGACGGTTTAAGTTTTACCGGGGCGTCTATCCTATGGCGCAGCCTGCGCCATTAGAAAAATTGGGGGCGGGTGAGAGGAAACGTTTATCTTCAACAAATATTGGGGGTCTACGGCGGGAGTGGAAAAATCAAGTTGGGCTGATCTCAATCCTTCTTTGACAACGATGGTTGTGGGCAGTGGCGGATACAGAAAATGTTGAGCGGGGCAAATTTGTAGTTTGAAGAGTGGAAAAAAAATTTTGCTTAGTTCGCTCGCGAATGTACGCTCTTTTGAGGGGCCATTGCCCCTCAATAAATACTTAACTGTTTTCAGCAAATTGGAAGAAGATTTCGAAGAGGCAATTGTCCACACAGAATAATACATTTTTCCCACCTAACCACCCCCCCCCTTAAAAAACATGCACCCCGATAAGATTTTTGAATTACTTGAACCCCTGCTTCTGGATTCTTTTGGCAGGGGGGCTGTTGCACCGTAAAATCGCTTTAAATTTGGGGGATAGACGACATTGGTTGTTACGTTGGAATTATTTAAATCAAGTTTTTAAATATAAAATTAGACGATCTACAAATTTTGGGTCGAGGACCCCCACCACATGGTTTGACCAAGGCCCCCAGCAACCTTAATCCGGCACTGTATACAACGCTAACTAAATCATTAGGCTACTGCATTTTGTCATCATGAAATAAAGTTTCTATTATATAAACACCAAATGTTGTAGGCAATTATAGGATTGATATCTAGGCTCTTAGAGTGAACACTTGTACTAATGGTACATTAGTACATTAGTATCGGCATTGCATTGTTGGCTGTAGCGGCACTATTACAGACTAATATGAAAGCCTTTATAACAAAGGCTGCACAGTGTATATAGAACATTTGAAAATACGTTTTGGGGTAGGGCTCTTTCCCCCCCCCTCCTTCTCCCTTCAACTACCTTTGCTACTACTACTTCAATGCTAATAGCACCCTACACTCCTCAATATGAAACAAGCGACACTACACAACGGTAATTATATAACGGTCTCATATAATTACTTACACACTAGTACAGAGCCTGAATATAAGATACGCATTCGACATTTTTTACAACATGTACGGCCTACTGAAAGGGTCTACACTATTCCAAGAGCTGTGCGACTTTAATAAATACTCGTTAATTAACGTTCATGAGGTCTGGTTGACTCAGGCTAATATGCACAAAATCTTAAATTTCAGTGATAACAGTGTTATTTCAGTTAGGACTTTCAGTTACAGTTACAGTTAACTGATTGCCTTTTCAAACTTTTCAGTTACAGTTACAGTTACTATTAACTAAGCCCCTTTTCAGGTACAGTTAGTCAACTTTTCAGTTAGTATTACTATTAACTGAAACTCCAAAACCAGCAGTTTTCTGGGGTAAAAATTACCCTAATTCCTTTACTAATAATTTGCATGGTAAAATATGCAAACTTCAACAAGTCTGCTCAGTGTTTATTCTTACTTTTACTTTTTATTTTTATTACAATTTATCCATAGGCACTATATTTTCAAAGATGACATTCGCACATGCTAACAGTGTTTCCTATCTTAGTTTCCTTTAGTGTAGGCCTATTACAATACAATTCTTACCCATTATGATTAATTATACATCTGACGTACATGTATGCCTAGATAGTGCGGCAATGCTGCTAGCACAAACACCCGATAAACCTTTCTGATACCATCGGCCATACTTTTATTAGCTGATCTGGGATTCAAACCCAGATCACTTGGTACTGAGGCGAGCAATCTGACAATTGCGCATTATGTGACTATTTTTATTTCATTATATGACTATTTTTGTTTCCATTATGTGACTATCTTTGTTTGAATCTTTGGCCCGCCCCCGCCCCTGGACGTATAATATTAGCCTATAATGTACCAAAAGTCAGAAGTTCTATATAATATGCGTCTTGATGTCTTTAATAAATGTCCTAGATGCTGTGAATAATTCTAAATATCCTACTGTAGATTCAGTGTAGATCCGACCGCTGCAATGACTGAATATCTGCTTAAAGCTCACCTACATTGTATTTTTTTCCAATTAATTATTATTTAAACTTATTGTCAACCTATTTTCTGGATGCTTTTAAACGTGAATAATTAAATTTGAAGTATCTGTACCTTCATAGCATACGGTATACTTCCAGGCTACATGTATATCCACACTCTCCTTTTACATCATGTACATATTTCTCTACTTGACATAATATATGTCGGAACAAAACCTACTTTGTCTAAAGGCAAAGTAAATTAATTTGTGGTCGTTTAGCACCAATCGCTTGTTTACCACTTTGGCCTACTTCCATACACCTGTCATTCTTCCACAAGTCAAGTTGACAGTCATAATGTTTATTACAGAAACATAAACAAACTATCCAAAGAACAAGCCGGACAGTTCAATGATCCTAGTACACTGGAACGAAACAGGAAAGAACCAGTTGCTAAGTAAGAATCTGGACACATGTTTCCACTGACAGCATTTTAAATTTATTGAATAATCAAAAATATTGCTATAAAAGCAGCCCAAATTTACTTTTCAGTTAGCAGAGCTTTTCTATTAGTTAACTGAATTAACATTTCAGTTACTATTTCAGTTACAGTTATTTCTGAAAACTTTTATATAAGTTAAAGTTACTATTAACTGAGCCTAACTTTTCAGTTAGTTAGCCATTTCAGTTATAGTTAAAGTTAAGCTTAAATGACACTGCTACACCTTTTATAAAAATTACTTTACATTGTCGTGGGCCGCCATAATTTTCAGGTCTGCAGCATTACATCATGATAAATTTACCAATTTAAATACGTGAAGTTTACTTAGGCCTACGTTCAATAATAGGCCTACTGGTCCAGTTTTCTCAAAAGTTAGATATTACACTCGCGATGATATAAAGAATGAAGTAAATTGCCCGGTTATAAGTTACAACTCGGCTAAATACTATAATTTACTTACTCTAGGCTTGGCTTTTAATTCTTATAGACACGCTTTGTTAGAACCGTTGCAATAAATTTTTGAGATATAAACCATTTACATTACTTAATATGAACATAGACCTATATAGCATATAGTAGTATGCAGTGGCGGATAAAAAAAATAGATAGTCGATCCTCTACGATGACATCTAGCACTTTGCCAATGTTGGATGTGTCAGGGTCGGCTGAGCCAGTGTCGCATTGATTCATAGCCCTACTCGGGCTCCATAGGGGCTAGGTCCGAATCCCAGGGCTCTCTCATAACCGTCAACGTCCGAGCAGCATCTGAGCCGAGACTGACCTAAAATTTGTCTTTATACTTATCCTTTTTATATCTGTTGCGAGTACAAACATGTTTTTCTTTCGATTTTTAGAAATTTCATTCAATTGTCGAGTAGCTTTAGGTTTCAATTCCTTTTAACTTAATAGCGGTATGCAAAAGTGGACCAAGTAACATCAGAAATATAGGCCCTACTAAAAAATTGTGTTTATTTCAACAATATCCCGAATTATTTTCATATTATTTAACATATTTTGTTGGTATTTATTAGATATAGTGGTGTTCTACAATACTGGTCAAAAATATTATGCCAACAGTTTATGATTTTGAAAATATTTGAAAATAAAATAAAATAATTTGTTTTGTGAGTTGGTCCACTTTTGCTTACGGCCATTCAGTTGTGAATACATGCTGAAGAATTGTGTTTGCAGTTAGGACAATGTAATTTGTGAGGATTTTGTTACATTTTATAATTTATTTTATAATATTGTTTTATTGTTGCAGGTACTTGAAAGAAAATCAGCGTACAAGATGGGGGGATGCTGCGGTGCCATGAAGACTGGCCAGAAATCTCTGCCAGAGAAAAAACTACAAAAAGGCGATATTGGAGATAAACATAAACAAAACAACAAAACAGAAATAACTTGTGCAAAAGTATCACTTTCAGAATCAAAACCAAATGATGTTGGAGCGGTCCAATGCAAGGCAAATGGTTTGGAGGAAAAGAAGGTTGAACCACTGGAGTCTTCCGTTCCCAATGGGGTTGATAATGGTGGCTCTAAGGTGGAAGAAGAGTTGGCAGCTCAGATTGTGTCTCAGGCGATGGCTGCTGCCATTGCTGAGACCTCAGCAGATAAAGAAAAGGTTGGAGATGATGAGGCTGTAAATGAATGGATGAAAACTGACACCCAGAATGTGTTGATAATAGAAGAGCAGCTGCTGGATTCAAAGGATGAGTCACTAATAACTTGCAGTCCAACTGAATCTACACCTCAGTCTGAAATCTTGGATTCTTTTTCATCCGTGCCTGAAGATGCCTCGACACCAGAATGTGTTATTGTGACAGAATCTTCCTTTGTCCCTGTTCTTATTGCTGGAACAGATGGCCGTGCTATTAGTGAGGATATATCTTATGCGAGTCCGGAATCACCAACATGTGAAATTGTTCATATTGGTCAAAACATATCAGTTGAGGAATATGGCACTCAACCTGGAGTCGAAATTGTTGTTGCAGCGGATTTACCGGAGGAATCAATTGGAGGCG
>JAQFZF010005053.1:0-10163 GCA_034695365.1 Enchytraeus norvegicus
CCCCACGGCTCTTACCCCCTCCCCCCATGTCCGCATTAGTCCGCTTTTGCCCGACTCCCCCCCCCTGTTGCGGACGTCTTTTATGAACGGCCCCTTACACGTAAAGTTTAATGAGAATCATTTAATTTAAAACCTTTATTAACTTCATATTATCGTAGGCCAACTATTTACTGCAAAATGCAGACAAATGAAGGATTGACCATGATATTAACTACAAGGCCTCTCATTCTTCCAGGTTTTAGTCTATAGCTAAGTCGACAGCATACTTGTCTAAAAACATAGTGGCGCAACTACAGGTGGGGCAGTCGGGGCACTGCCCCAGGGCCCATGGGGCCGTAGGGGCCCCGCCGTCTTGTCTAAAAATATTATTCTATATTTTAAATGATTGAATTTCGTTTGTATAATTATTATAGTGTTGACGAGTGCAAAGTTATAAATAGACTGTAGGCCTACTTGATTTCATTTTTTGGAGGGTGCTGCCTGACAATATGCTAGCTTGCCAGATCACGACCAAATGTAGGCCTAACTAAGGGCTTATAGGCTAGGGGGTCAAAATTTGTTTATTAGCCCTGGACCCCTTTGACCTAGTTTCGCCAATGTGTAAACAAGAGGCCTTGTGTTCAGTTCCCAGCCAGGCCCGTCACTGATGTGATCGTCCCACACAGCTGTATCCGTGAGATACGAAACTGAAGTTAAATTCAGTAGCCATTCTAAAGCGAAAACCCTTACATTTAACTAATACATCCATCATACATGCAGAGCAATATAATTTTTATTATCCCATATCACTATGCTTCTGATATATCTTGACACTTCTAAACGATTCCATGTCATTTGATCCCACGTCAGTTGGTCCCGCGTTAGTTGAACCCCGTCAGTTGGTCCCACGTCATTTGATACCTGCATCACTTGATCCCAGCGTCAGTTGATCCCACGTCGTTTGATCCAACGTCGTTTGATCCCAGTCTCGACATCGACAATATAATATCATATAAATTATGTCCCTACCGTTGTCAGATGATGTTAAACCGTTATTTTATTTTTATTTTATACCGAAATCTATAACATAACTCATAAAACTTAATATTTTGTGTTACTTAAGGCTGGTTCCAGGCCTCCATATTTTATTTATGCAACGTGACATGAAACTAAAAGCAAAGTCAGTATTAGATGAAGAGCTTGATGATGCGTATGATAGATGGACCATTGCCCTAAGGTACACTATGGGACTTCTGTGCGACCATAGACCATTACGGCGCCCGGACATGAGATTAAAGCGCGCGTTACCGTTTTGTAGCATTGTGCACCACGCCGATAACTCATTGAGTCCTTGGAAATACAAAATCTTTTGTTTCTGAATGTCCATCTGGATTCCCTTGAAATACGTTCACATCGTTGGATGCGGACACTAAAACAGAGACTGGAGACCGTGGTGCCACCCTTCCTCTGAGTTCGTAGTGGGTGCAGTACCATCCGTGCCAGCGGCGTGTTATTCCACATCTCCGTAGGAAATATTGCGGGCCATAATTTTCTCCACGGCCACGATGTCTGCGTCCACGTATGTACGTGTGTTCAGAATAAGTGGTAAGCTCATCCAATTATTCACATAAGGCATTGTTTTCACTAAAAGTTCAAAGGCCTCAATCAACTTATTTTGTGGAATGAAAGTGAGAGCAGACAAACAGCGAATGTTCTCACGAACGTTGTTGTCAGTTTCGTACTAGATGTTCAAACCAACTTCCTGTAATTAATTATCTGACAATGGAAGGGACATATATATCACATCATATATGTCGAGAATGGGATCAAACGACGTGGCATCAAACGACGTGGGATCAAATAAAACTGGGATCAAGTGACGCAGGGATCGAATGACGTGGGACCAACTGACGGGGTTCAACTGACGCGGGATCAACTGACGCGGGATCAAATGACGCGATACCTTCTAAACGTACAACTAAATAAAAATTCTATTTCATTACATTTCTTTATACTACTCACGTTACAGTGCAAATCAGACATATTCAATAATTTAATGCAAGGAGAAAAAGATACTGAGGCCTGAAGGCACTAACATGTTAATCAAAGCGTCTACGTCCATGATATCGTCATCAGATGATGAACCGGACGTTAAACCGCTATTTGATTCGACTTGATGCATAGTGCAGAGGTTTTTATATAGCAATCCATCGAGATGCCCATCAATCTGTGAGGAGTTAACGTCCGGTTCCGATATATAGTAGATGTCAAGGACGTCTACATGCAGGTTCTTACATTAACATTGACATCCTAATTAAATAAATTAAATAAAACCTCTCATGAATAGCCAAGTCATGAATATTCATTAAATATCAATCTATCGATCAATACTCATTCATTCATTCATTCAATCATTCATTCATTCATTCATTCATTAATTCATTCATTCACTCACTCACTCACTCACTCACTCATTCATTCATTCATTCATTCACAACGTACAGTGATTGATCATTACTTCTCTCATGCAATGAATTATCCTTAAAACAATAATCTATTACTCAATAAATCAGTCAAATACGCCGTACGGGTCTATAAGGCACTGGTCTGTTAGCAACGTCGGGGATTTAGTGAAGCGGTTAGCGTGTCCGCTTCAGGATCGAGTGATGGCTCGAGGCGTGGGTGCGATTCCCAGCTCAGTCGACAGAATATCCCCGGCACCCTTGGGCACGAGTGCGTATCGGTTGCTGGTAGGTTGAAGGTTAATCGTGTACCTGCGCTGGCTGCATTGACGCGCCAGACAGTGCATTGCACTGATCGAAAGGCAAAGGTACGATTAATCATGGAATAAAAATATAAAACATAAAAACAAAAAATAGTAACTAAGCAAGGAAACTAGCATGTGGTTCCGTCACGTGTGAATATATACGGAAATTTTAAAAAAACGTGACCAATATGAACAAGAGAGGCGAGTGCCCTGTAAAAAAAAGCGACACCCCTAAAATAAAGTGAAATAACTCGAGAACGGAACTACCAATTCATTCACTGTTTGGAGCCCCACTATCTATCTATCAAGTGCTCTGCCAAGTGGAAGGTCCATGGCATATAAAGTTTCCATACCTCTATCCCCAGTAGTCTTAGCACCCAATACTGAATCAGTGCACAGAACTGAGGACAGAGGACTGGACTGCCAAGCTGTTTAGCTTGTATGCCATATATCTTGGAGAAGCTTTTTATGAGGTGGGTCTCCGCTGCCTTCCTCAGCTGGCAGTGTTTTTAACGAGACACCATCTCAATGTTTAAAATATATAAGAACACATAATAAACACTCCCATGCCATCACTATAATACAGATGGTTGGTAACCTATGCTCACATTTTGGCAATGATTTTGCAAATGACATATGCCATCGAGTCATGGGCTGAGGTACATATAGGTACAATAGCCAAAGTTAAAACTCAATGGAGCCCCACTAGGTCTGCCAATTTTACACATTCCCACATATTTAGTTCAATATATCTTGAAAGATGACGACACTGGAGAGTTTTTCGCAGCAGGGAGTGCTGGACGTAGTGGCCAATATGGATATCTTGATCTTTATTCTGCTTCTTTATAAATGAGCCCTCTTATAAAACCGATTCCTCTGAAATTTGCCAATAATATGGAACGATCCATAGCCAGCATCACAAAATTTCGATCGGATAACTTTCAAAACAAGAAAGCTATTGATATATGAGTGTGACACTGATAGACTAGAATTGAAAGAAATTTCCGTTATTTACATTGCAAGACGCTATGAAACGGCAATAGGCCTACTCTCATACTAAAAAATCAATAACTTTCTTGTTGTTAAAGATGTCCGATCGAAATTCGGTGAATTTGCTACAATAATAATTATTGATTGTTCCCTATTATTGGTAAATTTCACAGGAATCAGTTTTATAAGAGGGCTCATATTAAAGAACTAGAATAAGATCAAGATATCCCATATTGGCCACTAAGTCTAGCACCACCTGCCTGCGGAAAACTCTCCAGTGTCGTCATTTTTCAAGATATATTGACCAAAATGTGTGGGAATATGTCAAATTGGCAGACCTAGAGGAGCTCCGAACGGCGAATGAATTGGTAGTTCCGTTCTCGAGTTATTTCACATAATTTTAGGGGTGCCATTTTTTATGAGACAGGGTGTAGAGGCCTAACAATTGAATAAATACAAACAAGTTCTGCGTCCGTTTCCTCTGCTGGAGACGATTCTATCGACATAGCAATAAATAGTGACTGATGAATGACGTCATACTGACAGCTGACGATCTTGATGAATGACGTCATGTTGATTTCTGATTAGTATACTGAATGACGTCATGTTGACTGCTGACGATAATGACGAATGACGTCATAGACCGAGCACTGTTACAGTCTCTCGTTGTAGGCAACTCAGCTACAATACTATATTATACAAGGTCGCTGAAGCAGAAGTCCGTGGATCTCGTTTGGACTTGTGAGGCACGTCCTCTACCGTGAGGAAGCCCCGGATTCGGCAACCCAAACGGTTTTCCTGAAATTAGTAACGTGAGTTGTAGTGAAGTGCAGCATCGTGTTAGTTCTCAACTCTGCTACTGAAGCAAAGCACAATAGGTGTGGGGAAGAGTCGCTTCTTTGTTTAGATAGCTCTGTGGAAGTGGTTAACGGCTGAAGCGTTACATATATAGCATCCTCTCCAGTCCAGTTGTAGAGCAATTATTAGAAATGAGAGAGACTATGCGAATAAATATTATTTTATTATTTTAAGATGCACAGTAGTAGTTCCAGCTAGCTGACATAATTATATTGTAGGGTTGTGGGCCTATATGGGATTTTCATTGACGACTATATTCTGATGCCGTAATGTTTTGAAATCGGCAAACCTTTAGTCTAGTCATTAACCGGGATGTCCTCGTCTTCCGTATCTCCGCAAGATGACAAATTACATAATGAAGTAGCTTTGCTTCAGTAACCCACATTGAAATATTTTGATAGATTGATATGTATTTGTTCATAGCTGTTCTGCTCTGCTGCTTTATCAAGCAGCTGTGAGAAGAAAGGACTGATAGATAACAATCGACCACTCCTCTCACCAACAAACACTCGCTCAAAGTCAGAATCAACGAAGAGACGACAAGGTCTCATGAGGTGACGGGGTGAATGAAACTCTCCCAGGTAATTGAGATCAGTATCCAACACTACAACTCTGTCGTTATCGCAATCAGCAACCAGTAGAAGTTTGCGCCTCACGTCTATTGCAAGAGAATGGGGTCCGTTCAGCTGACCTTTCCCGGCTCGTACAAGCGTCAATTGTTCACTACCGTAGGAATTGAGTTCACGTCCCTGGGTGTTAATGACACAAACTCTGTGTGCAGTGCGGCCCAACCCGTAACAGACAATGAACTTATCAGCGGACAGCTGTACTGTTTGCCATGCGTACTTTATGCTTTCATCAAAGCTGAACCAACGAATGGGTTTACCATCTTGCGTGTACTCCACTACTCCACAACTATCTAACAGGTTATACAACTTTACTGTTACAAGCAGATTTGTACGGTAGGTCACTGAAATACCGTATGGCTTGACCTCCATAGTTATCTTCCGGTAATTTAGATCAGCTAGATCCACTATGTGAACACACTGGAGCCCCGAGTCACTGATGTACAGAGCTTTGTTGTAGGAACAGCCTGCGAGATCTGCAGGTTTCTTCATGTCAGGTACATCTATATCACGTGACGCTGCCAGACTTTGCGAGTCGTACACGTTGACACGTGACTGATCTTCTCGCACAACAAAGATCTCATCATCTACTACGCAGACCCCGGTAATCGGCGTGTTGCTTTCAATAACATCAATTGCTAATTTGAAAATAGAGTCTGAAATATATAACAGCTTTGATAATAATACATAATATATCGCTTTATTCGCAAATGACAAGTATAGGCTGTTATTGAATTTGCTATATTCAATATCAATAATAATTCAATGTCATAACTCATGTTGTGTTGAGACAGTTCGGAGTTCTACCTCAGTAGATGGCACACTCAGTCGACATACGGTCAATACGGTATATCCTGTGACTTTTGTTTTTACCTTCATAATATAATTAATTTTCTTTAAAGCCTTGGGCGATAACCGACCTTGGGTTAAAAAAGTTTACAAGTTTATATGTATGTACCCAGAGGAGTGTATAGCACTGTATACAGTGTATAATATTATGGCTCATGAGTTTAAATCTAATTAATTATATTTTCTGTTGGTTTTCGGTTAACTAAATCAATACTCCGTCATAATATGTAACTCAATTAAACCCGCTCACAACACTCAGTTAACTGATTTATCTTTGTCAGCAATTAAATGTATTTACCACCAGATTTAAATTAAGCTAATTAATATAGTGATTTGTTAGTAACTACACTTTACCAAAATTACTGTTTTTGAGGACCTGCCTTTAATTTGTAATGGCCTGGTTGCATGCTAACAACCGTCTCGCCAACCGTCCACAATATGGTTGCTCGGACGTTTGGAGAGACAATTGTTTCAGTGAATGGAAGAGCTTTATGGGCCATGACGTCTGTGTACTGGACCCTTTGGTCGTTCAATTCCATATTTGCAAAGGTTGTGGAATATGGCAGGATATGCTACTTTACCATTCACTGTTCAAAAGCGCTTCTGAGAATTGACTAGAAATGCGCTAGGCCATAAAAGCTTATTTATTGATTTATTGATAGATTGATAAGTTTTTTGATGAAGAATCACTGTTTCCACACAATACAGTGTTCATTAAGTGAACTCATTGCACTCATATATAGACCTTCTATTTTTCCATGTTCCTCTTTGTCTCGACTCCCTCTCCCACCCCCTCCCCCCGACGCGTTTTTGTGCGTAACCCTATGGACTATTTATTTTGAATAATTATAACTTAATTTTACTTAGTAAAATTACATGCTATGTCGATATAATATGGCATTCCACTCGTAGGCCTACAAACCTGTATGTAGTTCATTAATTATCAAAGCTCCTGTAAGCGCCGCCCAGCCATAGGAATAGAATGACATTTCTGCACAGCTATACAGCTTATGCGATAAGAATTCAAAATCTGCTGTCTTATACTCGGAATACATTGACTTGTCAAATAAACAGCGAGCTTTGAGATAGAGAGCAAATTGTACTGGACAGACAGGAAGATGAACTGATCGATTGTCTGATCCGTGTATCACAAACCTACAGAGAGCTGCTAGACCTAGCATCGCCTGTAACTCTCTGTCATACATTTCAATCCACTGTGTCGACAATAAAACAGGGAAGTAAAGTTCAGCAAACCGTTTATTCCCCGTCGAAAGGTTGTATGCTCCGACTATCTCATCACACATCTTCAAAGTCTTATCACAATCGGCGAGAAGTGTATAGAAATGATTGGACAAATAACTTTGTTTAATAAACCAGAATATCGGTACGGTAGGTGATCGTTTTAGACAGAATTTGTAAGGGTTTACATTGTCTTTTAACCTTTTATCGAATAGTTTACGTATGGTAATCGTAGGTGTTGCCAGGCATATATCGTCTCTATTTCTTATTGGTTCGCCAATCTCTTCTTGGTTAGAGTTACGACGATCTGACCTTTTGAAAAGCAGTTGGCTTGTATAATGCTCGTGTTTAAACCCTTCCGGCCGAGAATAAAGTACATCCTTTGTACATGTACATACAGGAGTATGCATTCTTACTGAAGCCGAGTTTGGTTCAGCCTCATAATTAAATTTTTCAATCAGTACACAATTAATTAGTGATAAATTTTCTTTTTCCAGGTCTCTATAAGATATAGAACTAAAAAAATTACAAATGGTTTTATGCATACTTTCCGTGCAGCAAAAGGTGCCGTAAACAATTTTGCCTGTATTAGGCCCATTTGTGAAGTCGTTCCTAAAAGAGTTACTTCGAAAATCAAATGACAAAGTGTCATTTGCTCTAGATACAATGCTGCCATTTTTATTTTTAGACGACGTGAGCCACATCAGTGCATGCATAGTGTTCAGTTCTGATATCAGCCACTTCGGCATACCACCCAATCCGAAGCAGTTGTACAGGCCAGCAGCAGTGTCGTCTTCATTTCTAATTTGAGTAGCCGCCAATAGACTTCTGTGAAGAAACTCGGGCATTGAAACAAGCAACTTTAAACATGGAATAGACGCTTCCTCATCAACGGAAACCGCTATAATATCGCGTAATAATGCTCCTTCATTGATTACATAAATCAATTCTCTAATAACCTTGCAAAGGTTCTTAGTACTAAGATGGTCAAAGAGATTATTAGCTGATATAAAGTAATGCGGTAAACATTTCATCAACAGACAGTATATCATATCCATCACTAGTTCACGTACCGTGGAATAAATTGCGTCATCATCCCAGAGACAAGGAGCCTTAACTTCAACAGCCCACAACATTATCGTTTTAAAATGAAATATGCAAAGCTCTGATTCAGATATAACCTCAATGCTCTCAATCCTCTTGTGTAGAACTCTAATTGTTCTATACACAGCCCTCTGCTGTCTGGACCAGTTCTTGATCAGTATCAACTCTGCCATAGAGAACGATATTCTCCATTCATGATCTTTTTGTCGGTCTACATAGCCCTTGTGTGAGACACATACAAAATCACAACCATATTCCACAACACGTCTGATGACGTCATGTGAGAGAGAGCCACGTGATCGTTGTCTAGTGATCCATTCAGCAGCTTCACGAGGCCAGTACGGGCTGTGTCGTGCAATTACATATTCTTTTTGAACGACATGTGGATCCTTAAGCTCATTGAAAGGACGAAATGCATCGGAAGAATAATACTTTGTAAAGGCTGGTCCAGCTCTTGAGCAGTAATTGCTGACCTTGTCGTACTCCGTAGAGGTATATAATCCTCGATACATTTCTGTAATATCTTGTACACCATTATCGCACTTCAACAAGCGAGCATAGCCGGAATGTGATCCTTCACTCACATATCTTACAAACATGCCTCTGTAGTTCGTTGGTACTTCATATCCACCGAAAACATAAGCATTTCTGCTGTACATCATGAAGTCTATGTCATTAACAATTCGGTTATGAAACTTTGCAGCGTCCCTTCGGTCAACCTTGACCTCTGCTCGACTCCCAGCTATGAACACTCTGTTTGTACGAAACTGTTGAGTGTCGAACATCAGTTGACAGAAGGCGTCGAATTCTAACAGTTCAGGCATCGTGGCTTCCTGAAACCGCAATAGATACAAACATACTGTACAATAGAGTGGAATAAAAGTATGCATTAAAATCGCATTAGCAATACAAAACAATACACTTCAGTAGGCCTATGTAGGCTATTTAATTACCGTTTCATAATCTGACGACGACAGCAGGGATATCTCAAATAGCACAAGCAGTGCCTGCTGGTTCGTTTACCTAATACTTTTACATTCTACGATCGTGTCTGCGTTCCATTAGGCCTACTTACTTGTATATAGTAGGCCTACCAATTGCCCTACAAAATACCAGTTCTTCAGCTAACGGAGGAGAGCTAGGGGGGGGGGGATAATTTAACCGGAGGGCTGGTAAACTCTCTCAACCCCCCTGCCGGCCACTGGCATCTTGCATGTAGGTCTAGGTTACTGTACCGATTAATTCCTGTAGGTTTTAATGCGTAAAATCAACTGGCTGGACGAGCTCTATGGGCTCACTCCGTTCGCTTATATACTACTTGTAGTACAGATTTGCAAATATTAAAGAAGAAATATGATAGGCCCAGTGGCGTAGCGAGGAGGGGGTGGGGGCGAGTGGAGCGAATCGCCCCAGGTGGCACTTGTCTCAGGATCGGCATTTTTTAAAAAGGGGAGGCATTTTCGAAAATAATGATATAGGGCCTAATTAGATCTATGGTGAGCGTAGCGAGCAAAATAATAATAAATAAAAAAAGTCTTGAACTCCACCAAAAAATATTTCGCCCTAGGCGGCACTTTGCCTCGCTACGCCACTAGATAGGCACGGCGCACATACGCCTATCTACAGTAGGCCAAAGCACAGTGTGGGATTTGTCAAATTTGAGGTGGGGGGTCGGCGCCTTTTGAGAGGTGGGGGGTCGGGCTTCATAGTGGGGGGTCGATATATTTTTCACGAGGTGGTGGGGGGTCGTG
>JAQFZF010005054.1:0-10163 GCA_034695365.1 Enchytraeus norvegicus
AGTGGGGTGGCTGCGCAAAAATATGCACAACTCGGTTGTTATTGTAAATATTTCTGTCAAACTTGGTAGAAATGTGTAACATTGGATCCTATATGACCCCATAAATTTTAATTTAAAACGGCCAAGAGATGGCAAAATTATTAAATTTTTTCACAGTGTACTACTTTTTTATTCCGCACCCTGTACATGTCACTCAGGTAGGGTTGAAGAGCTGATTCAGCTACTTGTATTTCAGCATGGGATGCCATTGGGTAAAGTAATAATAATAACCCTTGATAATTATACATATATATATATATATATATATGTGTATATATTAGTATTTCTATGCTATCATCTACTAAAACATTAGCTGTTAGAAATTGGTTGCATACAAGAGGTAAATAATTATGTTTACATTTACAGATGAAGAACATGGTACTGTATAAATTTATATCTGACAATGCTGTGCTGTGCCGTGATCCAGTATGCTGTGCTGTTTGGCTGTGCCATGGTCCAGTATGCTGTGCTGTGTTTGGCTGTACCGTGGTAGAGCATGCTGTGCTGTGTTTGGCTGTGCCATGGTCCAGTATGCTGTGCTGTGTTTGGTTGTGCCATGGTCCAGTATGCTGTGCCGTGTTTGGCTGTGCCGTGGTACAGTATGCTGTGCCTTGTTTGGCTGTGCCATGGTCCAGTATGCTGTGCTGTGTTTGGCTGTGCCGTGATCCAGTATGCTGTGACGTGTTTGGCTGTGTCGTGGTCCAGTATGCTGTACATGAGATCAGGTTTTAAGGAGTTATCTATCTTATCCACAGATACGCCTCCCTCTCTGAACAGCAAAAACATAGGACTAGTACCTTCTGATAGTGAGTGAGACCCAGGTAGGTTGTCATCTGACCCGCCGCTGAGAGCTCTGATCCATCCTCACCTGTAACATCATCAATAACAACACATGGTAACGACAGCAACAACCTTATAGAAAACACTTCCATTATAACAATAACTGCTGTAGGTCCATTAGTATTACGTTAATGCAAATGTGTCAGAGTCAGTAAAGATTTGATGCAGGCTTACCTGACATCAGGTTCTAAAGAGGAAATGAACCTTGAACAATGAACACTCCTTCCAAAACAATATTTACTAAATATAATACTCAGCCAATGATAAGCAATGTGCAAGGCACATTTCACAGGTATCATCTTACTAGCACAGGTAGATCAGACGATAGAAGAGAGCACAAACCTTCATCTCAGACATCAAACATGATATGGAGAAGAGGAGTCAGTTAGAAAGAAGATAATATATGGTATCAGACTTACAATGTATGGAGATTATATATGTGCATCGACACAAAGATAAGGTTCAACACTGCTGCTCGTTGTGGTAACTAATATAATTCTAATATTTAAGGAGGTTAGTGAAATGAGGGGGTAGCGACATCAGCAGGGTGCTGGCCCCTCAGCAGCATGTGACCCAGGATTGAATCCCAGGTCCCAGGTCAGTTATCAAGAGATTTAACCTCAAGGAGTGTGGAGGGTCAACGTGTACCTGGGATTGAATCCCAGGTCCCACTTGCTCCATCAATAGCAGCTTAACTTCCTGAGAGAGTTCGTGCCAGCAATAGTGCAATATAGCATAGAGCCTACAGAATGACAAATCGCAAAACAATCAAATGATTGGTTGATTAATTGACTGATTGATTGATTGAGAGAGAGATGTAACGGCCACAGTCATTGAACCCTCTGTGGCTCCAGACACACTTAGCCTGATTGATTGATTGACTGATTGATTGAGAGACAGACCTGCAGCAGAGGACCTGACAGCTACAGCCACTGAGCCCTCTGTGGCTCCAGACACACCTAGCACGAGCCTTAGCTCTCTCTCTAGCACATCACTGACATCTAGACACAGTGGTGTGCTCTGAAATATCTCCACAGTCGAGTCACAGGCAGCTCTCAATGCCTCACCCGCACTGTACATACACACACATGTGTACACAAACACACATCTAGACACAGTGGTGTGCTCTGAAACATCTCCACAGTCGAGTCACAGGCAGCTCTCAATGCCTCAACCCCACCACAGGCAGCTCTCAATGCCTCAACCCCGCTGTACACACACACACACATGTGTACACACACACACATCTAGACACAGCGGCGTGCTCTGAAACATCTCAACAGTCAGTCACAGGCAGCTCTCAATGCCTCACCCCCACTGTATACACACACATATACACAAACATGTGTACAAACATATTGTATACACACACAAACACACATAAGCACACACACCACATTTTCATTACAAGAACTCGCATGATATTTCTAACTCATTTTCAAACAGAGCAAATTATTTTAATCAATTGCAATCACATTTTCTGGCCTAATAACGTCTTTGATTTACATGGAATTATATTCTGGCTAGGGACTCTTAAGCATAGGATTTATTAATTGAACGTTATGTTGACATGTGTGACTCTATCAAAGGCTTTGGTGAAGTCTATAAAACAAGCGTCTACAATGCTCTACATCCTTTACATTCCATTAATTTGAATGCTATTCCTACAGATATTACTCAACGAAAAATATCATTGATACATCAAACTATGGTATATACTCTTAGTACTACAATGTGCTTCATTATATGATATCTTTCAGCCATCAATCATGAGCTTATTGTAATAAGTAAGCATGTACCATTATTGCACTTGGTTTCATGCAGTCCAATCATTTTCTAAAACATCTGACCTCAGTTGATTGCGAGCATGATATTCTGGTGCTTGGGACTTTGTTTCTTAGTAACTGTATTATAAACGACTTATTCAAAGATTGAGATCGATAACATACCGAGGTTAGACTCGGAGAGAAAAATCTTTAAAGTCCACAGTAATATATTAGTATCAGAACTGATACGTTCAAATATTTAAACATGCGATGATGAATGTGCCATCTATCATAATGAACAAACATTGTGCAATAACATATAGACTTCCATGTGGAAAATTCATTGAAAACTGTGAACTTACGTGGAGGTGGATGTAGTGTGAAGCTCATTGAGCTTAGAGACTAGATTGGAGTTTTTCTGCAACAAGTATACAATAACTACATGTACATTACACCAACAATAAATATACATGTAAATGAATGTTTAAATACAATCTATCAGATTAGCTAAGAAATTTAAAATAAATGTATTATTCCAAAATGATATTTCAGGCTACATACATAATCAATAACATACTTGCAATTCTATACCTCACTGGCATAGAATCTTTGGATATAGTCCATTCCACCACAATAACTATGCTGTGTAATGAAATGAAGATACTATAGAACCTGATACAAATAATAAAGGTGCTCGAGTGCTTGTATGTAAATACACATTGAATGCATGCAGCGTTCAAGCGACCATAGAACGAGCAGACAATATTTCCATGACAATCACAATCACTATTATATATGATACTGTCATAATCCTCACAATCTATCCTCCTACTGCCCGATATATTGAATTTGTGTGACTACAGTTTATTAAAATGACCACATATAAATTTCTATTCAAATCTAATTATATATGTGCTGAGCCAATTAGCAGTCGTCTGACTAGGGTGCCATAGTTTCACTGTCCGAATCCAGGGCTCGCCCGTCACTGATAGAATCGATAGATCGCGAAATTGACGTTAAATTCTACTTTAGCCTTTATATGTAAATTCTAGTGGATATCCAACCAATGGTAAATTGGTAATTAATTGACACATATTTGACTACTAACAGTCCAGCAGTAGAGTTGTTTACTTACGCTAAGCTGGCGTTCAAATGCTGCTATTGTAAGACAGAAACCCTTCGGCACGTGAAACTCCTGTGAGAAAAGCACAATATGCACATAAAGTATATTAAATAGCACATTCTTTGAATTCTCAATAGATTTCATGACAAAGTGACAACAACAATCACATTATCAGGCGACAGCGGCATTCCTTCAAGTCTCTGATTGAATTCTTGTTTATTTTTAATAATGAAATTTGTTTATATAGGTAGGTTAAAACAATGGAACAGTGAATGTCTGAGGATAAAGACACGAGCTGTACTTTCTTGCTCTTTAGTGCATGATGGTGACTAACATATACATTGTCATCCAAGGAGGTTATAATACAGCTGGAGATAATGTTTTCCGCCATGTTTGAAGCAGGCCTGGGTTGGATGGGTGTATGTGAGCTGATAGCTCTGATTCAATTGTAAGAAAGCCACTGATTGGTTAACGTATTTGAAATCTAACAGCTGATTGGCTGGATATAAGAATACGGAATAAGTTTTCAGTGAAGCGGTGCTTTAAATGTTGATACAGCAGTATTTAGTAAATGCTCCATCCGGTTAATAGAATATCCTTGTTGTCATCAAACTTATAAGATAGTTTGTTTATAGATAAGTTACAAACATCACAGAGCCAAACCAAAGGAGGAAATAAGATAACTGCT
Organism: Enchytraeus norvegicus; assembly: GCA_034695365.1. Taxonomy (NCBI): domain Eukaryota; kingdom Metazoa; phylum Annelida; class Clitellata; order Enchytraeida; family Enchytraeidae; genus Enchytraeus; species Enchytraeus norvegicus. The sequence continues at coordinate 4,457 of JAQFZF010005054.1, forward strand.
GCATAAAGAATGATGTTGAGACCCACATGTTGAATACAATCCTCTGAACAATAAACAACTGAAGAAAACGAAATCATGCTGATTATAAAGCTATGAAAGTAAGTTTACTAAGACATGTCGAGCACAATTAATAGCCTAGAGTTGAGCAAACCACTCTTGAAAAAAATTAAAAGCGAGCAACAACAAAAATGATAAAATGATAAATTGACTGTAATTAACAAGTGAGATAATGATTAGAGTATAACATACAGTAGAGTTGAGTTGAGTGAGGTGAGCGAGCTGACAACCCTTGCCCCCCACCAGCTGAGCAGAGGTGCAAGCCTTGTCATCAAACCTCAGCGTCAGTGCTGCCAGGTCTGGGTCACACAAAACACTCGGCTCTCTCAGCATTGGTACCTCTGTCGGTACGACTACATCAGTCAGCCTACTCTCACTGTCCACAGCGTACACACAGCACACACAGTGAACTAAAAGCTAAAGCTGTAAAGCTAAGTTTAACGTCTGTTTCCGTATCCAAGGATACTGTCAGAGACAGACCCAACCGGGAATCGAACCCATGACCTCCTGCTTATCAGGCAAGCTTGCTATCGACTAGGCCATCCAACCGGAACAAAACACTCGGCTCAATACTAGTGTAGTGTGCGCAAATAAAACATACTGTAGTATAAGCTTAACCTTTGTTGGATTCGGGAAACTGGAGAGCTAACCAACTAAAACTGCACATGCTTCATAAATGCTCAGAATTATATTCCCAAGAAAAAAGGTTTAATTCTGGGTGTGGTAAAGGCATGGCTGTTTGGATGGGATCATCTAAGTCTTGATGATCGATGGGGTGCTCTTTATTGAGCGTGATAGCAGACTGCTTTTCAGAATCTGTAATTTGGACCTGCCATTTGGTAATGCACTAGAGAGAGAGAGAGAGAGAGAGAGCAAAAGGTTGTAATAATATCACTCTCAATTTTATAGATTGCGACAATTTTTGTCATCAATAAAATCTGAAATGTGTTTTCAGTTTTTCATACAATTTATTTATTTCATATAATTTGCATCTTTATTTATTTTTCATGTTGAACATTTTGTTTAAACAAGTTATAATTCCACTGATGAAGCAACTAAATATGAACATGATTATAGTAACGATGATACCAGCGATAGAGGAACTCAAAGATGCCATAACCGCGCACACCGTTGACGATGTAATCACTGACATGCTCTAGGACGACAGAGCGCCGGTCCTCGTGCATGTAGTAGATGATCTCTTCTCTCGTCCTCGTCTCCACTGTGTACATCTTACCGTCTGTCAACAATACAATACAATACATTTTGGAAGAATAAAAGGAAAAGTAATCTAGCCTGCCATAGGCCACATACAATGTTGCAAGCCCGTGCAAGTCTTAAAGTTGAGCGACCTAAGAGGCAAATGATCCATCAGCTGAACGTATTCATCTTAGCAAAGTATTGCTATACAACTTTATAATGTTGGTCGATCGTCTTACTAGTATGTTTAATAATATTTGGGGAAGGGGGGGGTTATGGCCGAGTGCGTAGAGCGTTGGTCGCAGGAGCACGAAGACCTGGGATCAATCTCAGATCAGGTTAACAAGAAGAATAACACCAGGTGTCTGGCAGATTAGTAAATATCGGCATGTGCTCTCTAAACTGCAGTGATGCGTCTAGTCATGAAGAGAGAGCAAAAAACAAAAGCAACAATAACAGCAACTAAGATAGGAAATCTTGTAAACAGATGTATGTCTGTCATCTATCGAATACATGAATACAAAAAAAATTAAATTCTGGGATCCCGGATATCTTCAATCCCTAACGTGCAATGCAATACCATATGAGCGAGAGAAAGAGAATGATAAAGACAGTAATAATAAAGGCTTAACGTCCGTTGCCTCTATCAGGGACGTCAAGAGATAGAGGTGATATGAGAGAGAGAGAGAAAGAGAGAGAGAGTGTGTGTGAGAAAGTGATAGAGAGAGTGAGAAAGAGAGAGAGATAGTGAGAGATAGAGAGTGATAGGGAGAGAGAGACAGAGAGAGAGATAGAGAGATATATATATATAGAGAGTGAGAAAGAGAGAGATGGCGAGAGAGAGTGAGAGAGAGAGAGTGGGTGGAGGGATAGTACCAGCAATGAAGTTGAAGATGTATTGATCAAATGAGAGAGAGGGGAGAGGGAGAGAGAGAAGAGAGAGAGAATGAGAGAGAGAGGGGGAGGGGGGGGATTGTACCAGCAATGAAGTGGAAGGTGTATTGATCAGGAGGGTTGATGTTCTCTCCCAGGGCTAGCATGTCCATATCAGTCCAGGTCACTGGGTACATGTTACCATCAGGCTTAGACATATAACCACACTGCAGTCTGCACATAACCACACATATAACCACACTGAAAGTCAACACATAACAACATTGCACTATACACATAAAGGTAAAGGTTGTGTGCCATATTATTCGTTACTGAACGTAGGTGCGGAGCTGAACCCGATCCTGAGCGATTGCAGCACACAGGTGACATAGTCATTAATCCGACGGAGAGGTCGCCAGCCCCACTCTATACAACCAAATTTGGTAATTGGATCATACATGCCAGACCGGTGTTACCATTCGCCATCTTCCGAAGTAGTCACCTACTACGTACTAATTGCTTCAAATTATCCGACCCACGAGAGGATGGTGGCCTTGGTTGGCCCACCATCCGAGATTTTACTCTCTGATTGATTCGAGCGGGAATCGAAACCTGGACCTTCCACGCTAAACCTTGGGCATAAATGCCGGCGCATTTACACACTGAGCCAAGGAGACGTACTAACTACTGTACTAAATACGGTACTAACCGAATATAACATCCTGAAGATAGCTTTGGACTTACCACTCGAACCAAATTAGTTGTGAAATTAATATAAAGTAGTATTGTAAATCTGTAATTGTAAGGACAGGATTCAGGGGAAGACCATGATCGTCTACGTCCTGAATGGACACGGCACCTAGAGTTTAACAATGAGAAAAGTGAAAAACGACAATAATGTCTTGCTAGCATAATGGTTGAGTAGTGGACTTACAAACTTGACGTCCGGGGTTCAACTCCCGGTTGAGCCGATCAAAGAGTCAAATCTCAGACATACAAGTGGTATGGTTGATAACTTCATAGCACACGAAATAGGTCTTGAAAAAGCATCTGCTGCTTCCTGACCTAATATCCTGTTATTTAATTATTTATTTAAGATAGTACTTTATGAAAGTCAGTGCTTGGATGAGCGTAAAAGAAGTAGAAATTAAAAGAACTGTAGGAGATTGAGAACTGTGGAAAACCATGACCGTCGAAGACCGGACTGGGCATGACACATGAAAGAAGAAGAAAGAAAAGCTACTAACTGCACAGCTCCTAGCCCGGCCCATGAGGGCAGATGGACGACCCTCATGTTGTCCTGACCCTCTACTATATCCTCAAAACTCTGCTTCATGCTCACCGTAGCATCTAGGATCTCTATGTTATGCTCTAGACACATCACAAATCTGTCGATGGTGTCCGGGGTGGTGTCAAACAGGCTGCACGATGACATCACTATACATACAAACACACATACAAACACACTTAGATAGCGTCAAAGAGACTGCAAGACGACATCACTACACATACAAACACACATTCAAACACACATAGTTAGCGTCAAAGAGACTGCATGAGCTCATCACTGCACATACAAACACACATACATTCAAACATACATAGCGTCAAACAGGCTGCACGAGCTCATCACTACACATACAAACACACATTCAAACACACATAGATAGCGTCAAACAGGCTACATGAGCTCGTTATAGACATACATAGTGTCAAGAGACTGCACAACGACATCAATGCACATACACAGCATATAATGGAACATGTAAACACATAAAGACACATAATATGTACACAGTAATCTATCTATCCAGTGCTGCCTGATGGCAAGTCCAAGACAAATTTTGATGAAAACCCCTTGAACCATTCAATCTTACTGTCAAGCTAACGTCGTTATTTGTATCCTAGGATACTGTCAGAGACGGAACTGGCTGGGGCTCGCACCCGTAACATCCTGCTTCTTGAGCAAGCGTGTAACCGACTACGCTATCGAACCGGGACGCAAAAATACAAAACGAAAGAGCGACTCACCATAGCTCGTTTCCAGGGGAGCGTAGCGGATACACAGTCCAACTTTCTCCAGTTCCACAGCGGCCACGTGAATCTCTGGCACTTCCCGTCTTAGTGTCTCAACCAACTGTAGCATTATACAATACAATACAATACAATACAATACAATTCAGTACAATACAATACAATACCTAGGCTTAACGTCTGTGGAGCATGGATTATACACACTATTACACAATAGCCGAACCTTCTGTAACTCCAATTCTCTAACGCCACATGAATCTCTGGCACCTCTCGTCTCAGTGTCTCTACCAACTAATTACATAACAAGGTAAAGAAAAACTTAAATAAAGTGTAACTGGGCAGTATACATGTAGTAAACAAATCAATTTTCAATAATTTTCATACAATTTTAATCCAATCATAACTAAACTTTGTACTGTACGTAGTGAAAGCATGTGTACATGTCAACACGTTACAATAAAATTGGACATCACAGAGTGGTCAACTTCTATAAGGCTTCAAAGCAAATGAATAATGATAGTCTGACAAGATGGATTACAAAGTTTTGCCTTTATACTTCATCTATGTTAAACAGAACTTGTAGTTAGAAAATCATGAAATGACAAGCTTGACAAAATGCCAATTAAGACAAAAATAAAAGATTCATTCTCACTCACCCAGATGTTTAGAGTATCAAAGTACTGATCTTTCTCCGTGGACTTTGAGCTATCACTCTGCTGTCTTGTTCTTGTGTCCTCTGTCTCAGTGTTAGAGGCAGAACCATCTATAGGAGTGGCTGAGCCAGTTACCGCTGTCAAATATATATCACAACACAATATAGCAATTACACCAATATGAAGCATCGGAGGTTCAGTATAAAATACAATGCAAATGATAAGAGAACAATTAGCATCTGTTTCATGAAAAGATACCATCATAAAATCAATGAATAAATGAGAATTGAATGTCCATGTCGCCCAACGAGGGTATCAGGGACGTCAAAGAAGAAAAGAGATCATATTGACAAACAGTGCATACCATTGGCCGGAGCGTTGTTAGTTGATCTAGCTTCAACAGCAGGAGGGTGGGATGACCGCCTCTGATAGCGCAGTATGACACAAGGTCCCTCAATATCAAGTAGTATCTAAAATGATACCAGTGCAATGTACAGAATACAAGTCAAATCAAAGAATACACTCAAAGATCACAATGAATAATTCTTTAATAAATATCTGAATGATGAATATCTTTATAATACATGTAAGTGTAACACATCTTTTTCCACCATAGATATAAAATATTTGCCATACTGTCTTCTGATCACAGGACCGACACCGTTTAGGATCTCGTTTTCTCTTCAGCTAGTGTTTCTGCCAAAAGTTTTGGGTGAACTGGTTTGCTGGGATATGTGCTGTTGAGACGTCCCTGACATCTTCCTTGGATGAGGAAATGGATTTTAAACCTTAATTATTATTATTATTTTTCTTTGGTGGGTTTTATAAAAGCGATTCAATTAAGAACGAATTGAATCGTCGCCCAGCTGCTCGAGATCTACTGGGTTAAA
>JAQFZF010005055.1:0-10162 GCA_034695365.1 Enchytraeus norvegicus
CTTCACTGGAGTAGACAAACTTATGGCATAGACAATAACTGAATAGAATGCTTCCCAGCAATCATCAATAGAGGTAATACAATTGTCATACAGAGCATACCAATCTATCGGAGATAGACATTCAATAGCTAATAGCCAGTCAGTCTTATTAGTATTATAGTAACTTAAATTAAGGTGATCCGATGAATGATTCTCTGCTTCATTAGCATCATTAATAAACATATTGCTATCGTTACTTATGAGCTCCATATTAAATAATATGCAAAGGTGGTCGCTACAACCAAGAGGAGAAGTTGAACGAAGATTAGAAATAATAGAAGGATCATCTGCTAAAATAATATCTAATGTATTTGAATCTCTCGTTGGGAATTTTACTAATTGGGTAAAGCTGTTGCTCATAAAGTAGGATAGAAATTTAGAGTGAATTTTATCCGGGGTAGAATAACTTATCCAGTCTATTAGAGGAAGATTGAGATCCCCCATTATACAGACAGGAAGGTTAGTATTAGACAAATGCTCCATAGCTGCAATACATAAATTACACTTTTCGTCATCTTTCAGAGAACACGGAGGAAAATATACAGCTATTATCCTAACACCGCTATTAGTACTAACATGCAAATCTACAAACACTATTTCTATTGATGAGAATTTATAAGAAATAGAGATCTGATTACTGGTAATACATGAAGTATATCTAACAATTACACAAGTACCCCCACCCCGGCCGTTGCATCTGTCATGCCTGTATATTGTAAACTTATCAGTGGGAAGGAGCATTGAGTTTGTAATATTATTTCGTAACCACGTTTCCATTATGATTCCAAGGTCAGGGTTATTTGATGTGAACATATAATTTAACTCAGAAATTTTGTTGCACAGAATCCTGGCATTGGTGCATAAGCCTCGCAATGATAGACTCACGAGATTACCCTGGTTAGAATCGAGTCAATTTTGACTGGAAGTACTGGAAGTAGAGGCAGAAGAGCTACACAGAAGAGTTATATAATGTTTCTTTCTTAATAGTTACGAACAATTCAACAACGATAATATGCATAATTGATATATGCATATGGATCATATCTGCATAATAGTGGAAAATATTATACAAATAATGATATCTAGCAATTATCTAATTTATGTGTTTCATATATGTATTTGCTGAACTACTTGAGTTCCATAAAGAATAATTAATAAACAGATGGCTAGAGCAACTAAGACATAATTTATTCTAAGCATGGACATTTAGATTACAATACAAAGCAAAAGGACATTTTATACTAGGTATCTCATAGGTGCATTTTGCAACAATGAATTGAAAGTAGTTTAGCCTGCCATTGTGACAACACATGATGCACATGGCCAGCCGTCCGCAAGTCTAGAAATTGAGCAACCAATTGTCTAGTACACAAACGTCATGGCCCAGAATACTACTGTTCACTGCAGTATCTGCTTTAGTCGGCTGTTGTGACACACGTGTAGTTGTCGGTTGGTCTATTCTCGGTTTTCCCGGACCCAATACGACAATCCATATGCAATCAAATGCTGTCCAATATATTACTATGGGTAGCGTTGAAATACTTGTTTATGGCATACATATTCTAGTACTAGATTAGATTAGATTAGATCCTATCATATTGTGATTTCCGCGTTTACTAGAAGCATCTTGCATGTCAGATTCCACGATGTATTGTAGAGACTTTATGCATAATATGTGAATGAATGTTCATTTGCTTATTGTTATAATTATCTTATAGCATATTGTTTGTTTTGTTTACATGGACACTCTGGTGTTTTCTCTACATTTTCTGTAATGTTACAGTTAAATTTTGTTTAATGTTTATTTGATATTTCTCATAGTATGTTTAAAAATAAACTTCATACTGGGTAGGCAAACTAGGCATGCTCTAGTACTTAAGAGCATGCCTAAAACATGGCATGTATGTTTTAGGCATGCTATGGGTAGACTGTCTGACATCGATCTCAGCAAGTTATAAGGTAGATAGAGGAGTAGAATATAGACTAGTGGATATACTAATCAAATCTTTTAATTAAAGAGCAGAAAAGCCAGCAGAAGAAATCATGTTGTCTGCAGCTAGCACTACCAAGCTCGCTGATGCTAATGGTAACACTTAAAGTTATTCTGTATATATAGGGCGCTTCAAAATGTACATATTGGATTGTTTGTCAATTTCCTTCCGTTGCTTGAGTTTGACGTGCAGTCGTGCACCCTATACTTTTTATATCTTAAAGTTGGATTGACATTTTCTAAATAATGCTGATGTTGTCATGAATTAATTACCTCATGTACTTGCGTATAATATATTTGTATTGTGTATGTCCGTATTGTATGTGTATTTGTATTGTGTACATATTATGTGTCTTGAATATGAATTGTGTACGTATGTGTATTATATTTGCATTGTGTATATAATGTGTAATCTCTGTGTTGTTACAATGTATCAGAAAGAAGTCAGCCACGCAGGTGATGCTGTATTGTATGTATTGCTACGATGTATCAGGAAGAAGTCAGCCATGCAGGTGATACTGTTTTGTATGTATTGCTACGATGTATCAGGAAGAAGTCAGCCGTACAGGTGATGCTATGTTGTATGTATTGCTATGATGTATCAGGAAGAAGTCAGCCATGCAGGTGATGCTGTGGACTCCGCCCAGTGAGCGACTGATGTCTGTGCTGGGTCTGGAGCAACCCACTGATGATGTCAACAATGCTTCTTCATCTTCATCATCATCATCACCTAGAGCAAGAGTAGTGTCGCCGCTCTCAGCTCTCAACACGTCACTGTTAAGCATAATCTCCTCGTCCTCTGAGAGCAGTGACGACGAGATGAACAAGAAGTGTGTCCGTATGACTCAACTCTGTGACCCTGACAGGTGCTGACTCGGCTCTGTGACCCTGACAGGTTCTGACTCAGCTCTGTGACCCTGACAGGTGCTGACTCGGCTCTGTGACCCTGACAGGTGCTAGAGGTCACGAGTTAGGAATGGATTCTAACTCCTAAGCATTTATTTACTCTATAGTCAGGAAGATTGTCAATGATTATGATTTGGGAATGGAATCCCAACTCATGATCATTGGCTGACTGTGTGATTAAAAAGAGTGTCAATGTGTTACTGGTAATCATTGATTAGCTAATAATCATTGATTAACAGGATTATTTGTAACGTGCATGTATAGGTAACATGTGCAAGATTTCTCAACAAGCGCATGTTACCATTGAAGTGTGGTTTGGAGGATCTATAAACAGAAGTTATAAGGAGCAGTGTCAAGCAGAGTTTATAGTGGTACATCTGCTTGATGCAAGGCTGCATCAAGGTAGAGTAGAATGTTGTTCTGTAGTGATTACATAATTATAATCAACTCTTTTCTAGTCTAATTCATGCCTGAGATTATATTCTCTTTGTTTAATGTTTATCGTCTAATCTGTATTCAATCCAGTGTTGCATGCTTGTGTAATTATGTGGCGATTCCAATCTAAAATTTTGGGAGGGTTTTTGTACTACAATTTGCTTAACAGTCAGGAATACATTTGAATTCTTTATGCTAAAATACATCGGAAAGCGTACAGACCGCTCTGTTTAGCCTAAAATCGCCGCTGATCTAATCTCTGTATTCTATATTGATCATCAATTGATTGATTAATCATTTTTTACCAATGATTTCAACATTTTAAGCTTGTGCTGTTGTTAAAATGTTGTGTCACATTGCATCATCGGAGGAGTAAGAGAGTGAGATATGGTTTATGTCTGTATTTTTACTTTATAAACAGATTACATCTATTAAATTATTATTATTATTAACGTTAAACTTTAATTTTATTTCAAATTGTACTTCAAGTTATAGGCAAGCTTATAGCTATGCATAAATGAAGTTTTATTGATTGTATTATAAATGCATAACTGTGTAAAATTGAACTTTGTATAAAATGATGGTATTTTATTTGTGTTTTATGCTTATGTGTAATATTCTATACTGGTGGTATTTAATTTCACCTAATACTGTCATTTCTTGTAGAATTTTCTAAACTTTTGATCTTGTCTTGCAGACTGGTTTAATTATTATGGTTTTTCCAACAGCAGCACGTTGTTGACGGTGCCTGCAGTAGTCATGTAGTCCACCCAGCATGCAGTGCCAATCACTATGTATACTTGTATATATGTGCTTAATCAGCGTAATTAGTGTTAGTGTGGTACACTACCATCGTGCTAAATCCAAGTCTGTCATTGGTCGAGCCTAATGTTATTATACAGTGATTAGTAATCAGTGGATTCAGGAAGTGATAAATCAGAATCAAATCAAATTGCTTAATGTCTGTTTCATAATCTAACGGAGATATCAGGGACGTTTCAGGCATATCAGATAGCACAGGTCACACTTGCTGGTCCACTCGGACGAAGCAGAAAATGGAACTTGGTGAAAGAGAAAGGGATCAAAGATGATGCAGTTAATTAATTAAAGGTACCGTGACTGGTTTCTGTCAATGCATGTGTTTTGATGATTAATTATCATTACCGGTACTTAATGATCATTTGGATTAACCGCTCCTGTGATGCTTAAACTTACAATGACAGGGATAGAGGGAGTCGGTGCCACCGACAGCGCCCTGGGCGAGCAACAACTAACCGCTGCTGAATGTGCTGCAGTTATATATTACTGCATATCTCCTCGATCAACTTTGAGGACATACAGTCAAGAATTATACCGAGTCAGTGAACTATAATCGGTTTAGTGTCCGACTCGTGTTCCATAGGTTCACGGTTCAAATCCCAGGTCTAACCCGTCGGTGATGTAGCCGTTAGGCCGGGAAATAAATTGTCTTTTCAGCTGCGGCGGCCATCAGTAAAACTGTACATTTAACATCTGTTTTGTACAATATTGATTATCAGAGACGGACCCAGCTGGGAATCGAACCCACTGCTCTCTACTTAGCAAGTGTTTTATCGATTAGACTGTTGAGCCTGGAAAGTAGTATACAGCCATCAGATATCTATTTATCTCTAGTGCACTGTAAAATGGCAGGTCCAAGGTAAATATTCTGAAACACAGTCTGCTATCACGTTCACTAATGAGCACTCCATCGATCATAAAGTTGATCCCATCACAAAGGCTAAATGCCTTTACACACCTAAAATGTAACCCTTTTCTTGGGAACATATATCTGACTTCCTAGATGGTTTCCCTTTGCCTTCCTCAGTATGAAAATGTCTGCTTTTACGAAACATGTGCAGGTTTCAGTTGGTCTATACTCCAGTTTCCCGGAACCAACACGGGAACTATCCGATATGTTCCACTATAATATGTCTTGAGTCTATCCTAGCATTGACATTCTACATGTAGCCTACATGTTCCACTATAATATGTCTTGAGTCTATCCTAGCATTGACATTCTACATGTAGCCTACATATTCCACTATAATATGTCTGGAGTCTATCCTAGCATTGACATTCTACATGTAGCCTACATGTTCCACTATAATATGTCTGGAGTCTATCCTAGCATTGACATTCTACATGTAGAATGGTCTTTGATGCCTTCTGAGGATAAACCAAAACTAAACACCTCTTCCCTCGTTCTATTTTTTAATTTCTTCCATAAATTTCATCGTTTTAGAAAGTCGTAAACCCTTTTATTTGTTTTAAAGGCTTTTATTTATTATAGAACACCAAAAAGGGTTATATAACCCTGTACAGTTGTTTATTTTTGTTTTAAAATAAATCTGTGTTGTACTGACTGTTTACCGACGTCCTGATATCGTCGTCAGATGATGAAACGGACGTTAAACCCTTTTTGTATTGTATTGTACTGTTTGGACGAGCAACCATTGAGCCGGTATATTGTGTAGATCTCATATTTCTCTTACCTATGCAACTGTGTTCTGGACATGTATGTAATGAAACCGCTGTAGATTACATTGTGTTTAGATGCCTGTAACATCATGTGTTGGTTAAAGAACGGGCGGTAAATCGCTGTTGTTTATGTGTATTTTAGATTATGCATAAATCGTAGACCTGCTATTGTATATTATAGATTTATTTATTTGTGCACTCTATTTCTGCTTAACTCGTGTGTGTGTGAGAATTCTCTTGATTCAAACAACGAAATTGTGCATCGGTGTAAAAAGAAATCTGTTCTATATCGCTGTCTTGTAATTCTAGAATGTTGATGGATATAGCATCAATAGGCACCTTCCGAGTAGTCAATCAATCAATGCGAACATAACATCCGTTTCATTAACAGTAAACGTAGCTTAGTGTTAATGAAACAGTCATTAACAGTAAGTCATAACACAAGTCATTAACAGGCATTAACAGTAAGTCATAACACAAGTTATTAACAGTCATTAACAGTGAGTCATAACACAAGTCATTAACAGTAAGTCATAACACAAGTCATTAACAGTCATTAACAGTAAGTCATAACACAAGTCCATTAAAAAAAATTTATTAACAGTAAGCGTAGCTTACTGTTAATGACTTGTGTTATGACTTGTTCAGTTCATGAAGTTGTTTCCATGTCAAAAAAAGTTGTTTTCCCTATGGTTTGAGTGTGCTAGGCCCATTGGTCGCTGAAATTGCATACTTGTAGAAATATTGGCACATTGTTTGTGGCCTATTGCAGACTAGGCTACCTATCCCTTCACTGTTCAAAAGTGCCTCCGACCTCCGAGATATCTTGTATCTCGTATCGCACACGTTTAGTCTATTAGATGTCTGTTGTGTATTGTATTGCATATACCATGTACACTTGTACATTGCACACACTAGGTGGAGCTGATCTTATAACAGCTTATATAGGCCTACATATAGCTACTCATACTTGATGTACTCGGTCAATTACTAGTAGAATGAGGCAGATGAGTTCAAGCAGCATTGAGCACTCAGCAGTGTGAGCATACTAAATCATTATCTCATCTATAAAGAAGCCAGCGACCAAACAAACAAGTTAATTGGTTTTATTCATAAATAAACTGAATACATTTGTTCTAAATAGTAGGTCTACTAGCGATGTAAACGATAGTCTAGTACACAAACTATGGAGATCTATACACAAGTAGACCTAGGCATACGATTCTATTTCTATCTTCTAGACAGCAATAACAAAGTCTGCATACAGAGAATAGATCTCACATCCCAGACACGTGTAACATTGTATATGTGGACTAATTTAGTAATTCAGTTTCATCAGCTGCTTGTGCTGTGTGAGATATAGCAAATGTTGAGCGGGAGATGAATCTGTTTAAACTGAAGCTAAATATTTATGTGCAGAATTGGCTCAATTTGCACATTTCAGCAAATCCCAGAAATTTGCTTCTGTTATCCAATGACATAGAATGCGTATCTTACAGTAGGATAACTTTACAATACAAATCAGTCATCCTGACAACAACCTAGAGAACACACGTGAAAACTAATCAAGATTAAACTGTGGAATGCAAACAACATAAACGTGCCGTGAAGCGCTTGATGGTTGTAGCAGAATAATAGTATTTATTATTGTTGTTGTTGTTGTTGGCTAACACGATTAACTAGTAGGACTATAGTGAAATAAAAAAATTGTGTACTAAAACAATTAGTTATTTAGAATGAATTACACACATAATTTAAATAATTGTTATTTAATTAAATTATATAATAAATTATATTATAATACCCTATTTACATTATAATCATGACCATTGTTACAGCATATTTATATCACCATCTGCATGTTAAAATAATACAATCGCCCAAGACATTAAATTCGCATAAAAGTATGTGAAGAAAACCTGTGCAGGAACTAGACGGCGCAATCAAACTGATATGTTGATTTGAATGTGTACATCGCGAACATGTCGTAATAGAGTGCTCAACAAAGTCAAAAGTTTAGCATGAACGTAAGCACACATATACTCAGAGTACACATACATACACACACATTTAAATATGCACACAAACACTCGGGAGTACCTATACAATGTATACATACATAGTACATGCACATATGCACGCAACGAAGCATCACACAAATGAGACTGAACCAAACAGACTCCACTCTCAGCACCATTCCAAATACATAAATGATCCACCAGTTACAAAAGACTAAAGCCAAATTTAACGTCAGTTTCGCGGCCTTACGGTTGCATCAGTGCGAGTGAGTCCTGGGATTCTAACCGTGAACCTATAGAACCACAGTCAGACACTTAACCAATATGCTAAATGGCTCAGTGGCTCAAATGCCTAAATACACCAGCGGTCGTATGACACGTAAAATACACATACGCACACTTTCACAAAGCTGCACAGTTAATCACAACTTGTTTAATCACAAAATCAATCAATCAATCACTAAAGCAGTACTCCGTTGAATACAAGTAAAGCAACATTATGCTACAACAGTGGGCTACACTACGGTATAAGAGAGCAGTAAAATACTATAGACATATGCCAGCATTGAATCACAGTCAACTATTGGAATACTGATCATTGGTCATACAGCAATAATATATCTACTCATTCTACAACGTGCTAGCTTCTACAAGCCGCTAACAAGTATGATTCGAAGGGTTAACTTATACTGGGGACATATATTGGATGCATATATTGGATATTATATTGGATGCTAGACATTTTGAACTATTAATTTAACTAATATCAAATTAAGATTATCATCAATGATATCAATTATTGAATCCATTATCAAAGACAATTTCCATAGCAGCAAAATTTGTCGTTAAAAATTGATTTCAATAGCTAGCATTATAAAGAATTGCATCTTATAAAGAAATGAGGTTTGTTATGATTAAGGCTATCTACAAAATAGTTCAGCAGTGCTCTAGTCTAGAGGTAGTGAACCCATATTGAAATAATTGAATTTTACGTCTCACCTGCCCAATGGCAGGTCCATGGCATACAGCTGCACTTATTCTGTATGCAATATTTCTTGGAGATAATTTTGTTTTCTATGGTGGGTCTCCTTATCCTTCCTGCGACTGCATTAGTCGGCTTCTACGAAACACGTGCAGCTTTCGGTTGGTCCATTTTTATGTTTACCGGATCCAAAATTGCTAGAATACATGTATATTCTTATAATTATGTATTTATTTAATAAATAATTTCAATAATTAAGTTTCAAGAATAGTGATAAATTGTTAGATTTAGATTTCAGATTACAAATAACTTTTGTTATCTATAATATCTACATTATCACAATTATCTGTCACATATTTATATAATATATATATGTTGCAGTTATTATTATGTTTAATATTCAATAATTAAGTTTTAGTGATGGTAATACATTTTTGGATAATAAAATTATCAGTCATCCTTGAATTAAAGACCCGTTCCTTCTTATTCAGTCATTGTAGGCATTGCACAATAACCACATGACTCTGTGCCTAAAGGTTATAACTAACGGCTATCTTAAGAAAACTCTATACTACAGCATTGGTTAAGTTTATCTAAGAAGACTAGGAATGGTTTAATAGTATGCAAACATAATACAATAATATATACAGCAAAAGATACTATAATGAACAAATTAACAATGGTTAACACACTCCATCATGCAGCTGTGGTTGCTTGAGGAAGATTATGCTACTAACGGTTAACAAGGTAAATTGTTAACGTCGGCCATTAAATAATAAGCAAATAGCATGAATAGTATGAGTAGAAGCGTAATATTATCAGGAATAATCATGGGTATAATGTTCAGTTCAGAGTATTTGATACATATATTTATTCCAACTAACCACTTGGGTTACGTAAATATAGAGTAGATAGATCATACATGCTCAAAAATATACTCCTGTTATCCTACATATAAACATCTGAGGCATAATAAAATATTAACTGCATTACATCATATATTACGCTCTTCGTTCTCTCATATCCAAGAATTAGCCTTTGGGATTCTTGCAGGGCCTAACTACAATCTCTTGTTTGACTTAGTATTTAAGTCAACGCAATGCAGATTATAATCTACAGTTGCGTACTTTTTTTAATTTTTAATTTAATTTAATTTAAT
Organism: Enchytraeus norvegicus; assembly: GCA_034695365.1. Taxonomy (NCBI): domain Eukaryota; kingdom Metazoa; phylum Annelida; class Clitellata; order Enchytraeida; family Enchytraeidae; genus Enchytraeus; species Enchytraeus norvegicus. The sequence continues at coordinate 10,029 of JAQFZF010005055.1, forward strand.
TAAATTAATTTAATTTAATTTAATTTTAATTTTAAATCTACAGTTCTTCTTTTTTCAATATTCGACAACTACGTCAGATTCGACCTTCACTAGATAGGAACTCTGCTATTGTATTAGCTAATGCCCTTGTCCAA